>MJUU01013696.1:57964-77165 GCA_002080025.1 Modiolus philippinarum | reverse complement strand
AACAGATGCAACAGATGCTGTCAATGTCCTGCAAGCTTTCATGGTAGGATCAAAAGTTATTGTAGTTGAATCTGATGTAATTCCTATACGTGCAATGCATTAGGTACATAGTAAAAAACCAAGTATGCTCCGGTCAACTTATCACCGAATATACAATACATTAGGTACATAGTAAAAAACCAAGTATGCTCCGGTCAACTTATCACCGAATATACAATACATTAGGTACATAGTAAAAAACAAAGTATGCTCCGGTCAACTTATCACCGAATATACAATACATTAGGTACATAGTAAAAAACCAAGTATGCTCCGACTTATCACCGAATATAAGAAGTTTACTTTTTACAGCTGAAAAGCAACAATTCATGAGTTACGGTATCTTTTAACATATTGACACCATTTCTTGTAGCGAACTGCAGTCTGCCTGAACTGAAGAACTACAGTTAATATCATGTAGAAAGGAACCTTTATTACATAATTCCAGTTTTTTTAATTATGTAGTTGAAAAAATGAGATTTCTTAAAATTTCTTTATTTCTAATTTTGCCTGTGACATTTCTGTCAATGGCCCAGGCTGCCATTGACAGGGTCCCATATAATAAAATACACTATAATATACACAAAGAATGGCGATAATTACCATTATCAAAATAATTTCTTCTACATAACTTTTTTTTTAATACACTTTATGAAATAAAAATAACTACCAAAAATTATTTATAAACTAATATATCTTTAACTTATATAATTTTATATGTTAAATTTGAATTTTACCCTTATCTGCAGTTCAACATGAAGATTAGTCTTTAATTCTTTCCAAAGAAAAAAAGAAAAAAAAAGAAAAGAAAAAGCTCTTAATGTCTAGAAAACTTCACTAATATTTTCGAATTTTATTTTACACGTCAATTTCCAAATAGCCTATTTTGTAATAATGATAATAATAATATTTGACAACAAGTAGAAACAAAGTATCATATTTTTTCCTTGAAGTGCAAGATTTTCGGTTATAGCTTCTTGTGAAGAAAATTCATTGATAAATAAGATCAAGAGATACACAATTTTACAATTATAGAAAAGGTGAACTTGTGTTTCAATGAGTTGTTTACAATAATGTCGTTATTGGATGTGGTTTGCTTCCATTGCTTCCATTGATTTATTCACTTTTTTTACCTTTTTGGGGCCATTTAGGGTTTGCTATATGGTGTGAGGTTCCTAACTGTGTTGAACACCGTACGGTGACCCCTAGATGCTTTGTTGTGGGTCGTTTTAACCTGGATATCGAATGTTGTCTCCTTGACATTTACCCCATTTCCTTTCTTTTTCATATTTACCTGCATATTTTGACAATCTAATTCTATATAACTTATAATCTGTATAAATACTAATATTTTGTATTGACCTCCAATGGAAATCAGTTATTTTATTTTCAATATCATATTTCTGTATATTTTCCCGAACTGAATCCCAATTTATGTTATTATCATAATCATTCCGACTTAGGTTTCAACATTTTTTGAATAATGGAATTCTTTTGTTTGGGTTCTAGTGCTGCTGATGAGGAATAAATTTCCGAAATGGCCATACAGCTCATTAAAATTATTGCAGTTGGAGTTCACATATGTGTTATGGTCTCATGTTTATTTACTTCATATCCTTTCGTAAAATAATTAGGGGTTACATTTTATTAAATATTTTTGTATAACTTTTAGTTTAAGATTAAAATGAGATTTAGCTTTAACTATAAAACACTTCCTTTTCGAATCCCACTTTTAAGAGTAAACCACTCAGATAATTTTTCACTGGATAACACAGCATTCGATAATTCTAAACATATTATCTTAAAGAAGCCACAGTTTTCCTCCGGGATATTCACATTATTTCCCATAACAATAATATTCAAGTGTATTTCAGAAAATAACCAAAAAAGTGGAAAAGAATTATGTCGATATCATTTACCCACAAGAACTGTTAAACTTAGTAAAGCAAACAATTATTCTAAATACTACCCTTTTCTGTATCTTAGTCTCATCATTGACTCTGCATGATCAAATAAAAACTAAAATTGATGATAAAAGTGATGATTTTGATTTCACTATTACTAATTTCCCTTTTCCTGACGGCTACGTTCGTCTAGCTCCATACTACGGGGTTGACATATCTTTTTGTTCTACCCTTGAGGATTTTAGTTAGCGTAATCTTACTCTCATATCCAAACTTTTACAATTTCATAGATTATTTAATACTTTTCTCGTTTTACGGATTTTCCTTATTGGTCTCTCCCTATTTATTGCTTCTGACTTTTGTTGTCAGTTTTATTTAAGAAGTTTTACAGAAGATATGAACATTTGGTTTTCAATATGACGTGACTCGGAACAGCTTATTACAAAGGGCATTTCTCATCCTCGATTTTGTGGAAATGTTGTTAAAAATGCCAGAAACTGATAAAAATACAGAGAAACTAGTATGAAACTTCCATTCCTTACGCAATAGTGGATATCGACTGCCGGGCTATTCTAAACGAATCCGTAAAATTGGCTTTGGAATAAAGTGACCTGAAGATTTTACACATATACTGGCCACTCAAGCTGATACTACCGATGTCTACTGAAATACATCGGGACGTTTTGAGTTTGATTTTTCTTCCGTAGTGCGACAGTGTTTTACCAGCAGAGAAGGTTCATTGAGCTAGCCGGCACTTTGACCCAACTTTCTTAATTTCATTTTGTCACATTTTTTCTTTTTCAAGATAGTGGTCATAGAGTTAGTAATCTAGCTGTATTGGGTTTAATTCGTATGTCTATAAGAACAGTCCTGTAGCTATTGAATCAATTAGTAATGCTTATCTTTTTCACAGACGCAATTATTTTAGAAAAAATTTCACGACCGGGAATTTCCGAAATTTTTATTTTTATTAGAACAGTGGGTGAATTGTTATTCCGGTAATCAATCTGCATCGTATTTGAGACAGAAATGGTCATTTTGAAAATATTCAATGTGCAGAATGATACAGGACATAATTTATGATCAGATTATTGACTGGTAAACTACATTACAACTGGTTACTATGGATACACAGAACTCCTTATTCCAAGAAAATGTTACCATAACTTTGATTATCTTGAGTGTAATACAACTTTTCCATTTTACGGACAGTATGACCTTGATCGATTTTTTATCATACATGCTTGAGTGGAACCAAGTAATAACAGTTTTTGAATTATTCCTTTATTAAATGAAAGTTCGGGGATATTGTCGTTGCCTCAGTCTGTCCGTCCTTACAATATTATGTATGTCCACATGTCACACCTTTCTCGCGACTCAAACACCCCTACATTTTGGGACTGAGGAATTTAATTTTGGGTGTATAATATTGTTGCATATAGTTAGTCTGTAGATGCGCAATTAGCTTTCGGATTTTCGATACACCGCAAACGAATACCGAAGCAAGAACGAGGAAAGGGGAAATTCTAAAAACATAAATCCAAAATCACGGCAATTCACAGCAACACGAATTGAGACAGTATGACAAAGACAAAACAAATAAACAAAAAAGAACAAGAACGCCACAAAACTAAACCTAACGATATTAGGCTGGGTGCAAACAAGATTCCCAAGATGTCGAAGTTGACACATATGTGGCATGTAACACGAACACATCCTACTTTTATGAATTTTGGGAAGATTTGTTGCATTTAGTCTGTAGACGAGCAATAAATTTTTGGAATTTTGATTCCGTTTCCATCTTGAGTAAATTTCCTGAAAAACAATGACCTATACAAAGAAAGTCTAAAAGACCACTTATTTTTGAAATTCTACCTAGCAACCATCCTTTATATCGACAAGATATTCTGCCTGCATCCGTTAAATTAGCTTTGAGACCTAGTGACCTTAAAATTTTGCACACATACTTGCCTCTCACTGATACTGCCGATATCTACTGAAATTTATGATGATTCTTGACCAAACCCTGCAGGAAATTTGAGTTTTATTTTTCTTTCGTAGTGCGACAGTGTTTTACCAGCAGACTAGGCTCCTTGAGCTAGCCGGCAGTTTAGCGGCGAACACCTTTTGACCCATCTTTCAAAACTATGTATTGTCTTTTTCTCTCCTTTCATCCTTTCAAGATTGTGGTCATGGAGTAAGTAGTCTACCTGTATTGATTTATTCGTAAACGGGACAGATAAAGAGAAGGTTTGGGTACACATAAACCGGTTTCACCCTACCGCTGGCTTTTGCTAGTGCCGGTACCAAGTCCGGCTGTCCCAGGTTTCTATCGACGTCTATTATTATTATTATTATTATTATTATTGTTATTTTTGTTTTTTTGTTTTTTTTGTTTTTTGTTTTTTTTTTGTTTTTGTTTTTGTAGTTTCCTGGTGGACTATAGCATGTAATTATAATTTTCAGCTATTGTAGATGTTTCCTGTTATTCCTTTTATTTTAAATTTAAGAATTTGATGTGTTTAGGACAAACATTTAAAAGAAATGGATTTCCAAAATACCAGGTATTTGATCCAAGTTTTTCAAACATCCTGAAAGTCTCAAAGACCACTTATTTTGTTTTTAAATCTACCTAGCAACCATATTTCAACAGTTTCATTTGATTAGGATAAACATTTTCAGAAAATTGATTTAAAAAAATGATTCCGATTTTGGTAATTTCCAGTTGAAAGTCTCAAAGACCACTTATTTGTTTGGAATTCTACCAAGCAACAATACTTTTAGAATTTGTTTCCGTTAGAACAAACATTTTCACTAATTTAATTTACAAAAATATGTGATTCCAATTTTGTTATATTTCCTGAAATTCTCAAAGGCCACTTGGTATGTTTCGGAATTATACATAGAAACTAACCTTTTGAATATATTTTTTTAATAAGTCATTTTCAATGATATGGAATTGAAATTAGTTATCAAACAAAAACAAAAGACCCCGAGAAAAAAACACACACAAACAAACGAAAAAAAAAACCAGATTTGTAGTAGCAGAGTTCCAAAGGGCAACAGGACATTGTTTGATACATGAGTAGGCCTAAACTTTTCCATTCGTTTATTTTTCTAATATTTGCAGTATTTAAACTTTACATGTTCATATAAACTTTAAGCAATTTTTAAAATGTTTAATGTTCCGTTTTCTGTCTAGTGTTGATCAATAATATACCGTTTCTTCATATCTTTCTCCTCTAATAGACTTTTAGAGTAACACCCGCCCAGTAGTTGTAGTTACTGTTCTCACAAAGATTTGAATTAAAAGTAACAATTTATAAATAAAGAATAAAAGTATCAGACGTATTATTGTCGTGCAAAGCACTTTAATCAGTCAGCTAAATTTTGGCTTTAATTTTAGGCAATGTGTTCTCTGCCAGCTCAAATGTCAATTTTTCTCTTTCTTGTTTGATTTTTTTCTTTAATATGCCCTGAAATCAGGTTATCAAAATACATGGCCACCTTCAGAATAGAAATAGCCATATCTTTAATATTCAGCTAATTTAATTAATTTAGTTTATTGTAAGTTTGAATGCACAAGTGAAAATGTTTTAATCGATGGAATAATATTTCACTTCTAAAAGGAAAACATTGTCTAAAGCCTTCAAGTTGTCGGATTCAACACATTTTATTTTTGACCTTTATCTTGACATATTGGAGTTTAAATCTGATTGACCAGCAAAAAGAGGTTAATCGGGTAACTTGAAGTTATGTTACACATATATTACATGAATATGTATATGAAAAAAGTCTTGCGGAAATAGATAGATGTTTAACCTTTGAATGCTCCTCGTTCAAAAACAAGGACGAGAGTTATACAAAAACTCCATGAATTAGCAAAATTAAATCTGAATTATCTGTATTTTCTTTTTGTTTTGAAGGATTATGTATCAATTTGGCGACCACGGGAAAGAAAACTGAAGCATATATCAAAAGGTAGGCACTTCCTGGTCCCTCAGATTAGTAATTCATCATAACTTTGTAACAACTTGTATTTGATTTATAAACACCAGTTTTCTCATGTGTAACTTAAGATTTAAAAAGTGCAATAAATAACAAAATACCTAAGTTACTATAAATCTTAGTGTCTATATATTGTCATTCGACAACTTATATCTCTTAAGCGAAGATCAATTAAAAATTAAAAAAAATGGAAGACCATAAGCCGAAATATGAATAAAAGCTGATTAGAAAGAGAACAAATTACCACTAAGATCTAAATGAAAAGTCAAAATTATCTAATGACAGGGCTTTGCACGAGGAAAATTCTCCTTAATTTTAAACACAATTTCAAAAATTTAGATATTGCAAGTATAACGTAATGAAATGACTTTGAGTGATATTATCCGTCTTGTGTATTTAGTTCCCGAATCAAGATCAGGAGTTACTCATAGTGACTGTTATATTTTATAGGAAATAGTAATCGGTTTCCCTTGAAGTAAAAACTGAGGCACTCACTTTTTTGGGTTCCATTAAGGTATTTTCTCCAATTTTTATGTTCTTAGTATAAAAAGAATCCATCGCCAAATCTTACAAAACTAAAAGAAGCGTATTCAGATCCTTTTGAAGAAATAGAAATAAATTGACATTTATAGGCCTCACTTCAAAATAGATTACTGAAAAGACTCGTCAGTCATCTCAGATATATTCAAGTCAACAGAGAACACAATTTTGATTTAAGGGTCCATATTCGAATTGAACACAAAAATCATATGACCACAATTAAGCACGTTTTGACGCACTTTTTTCTGGAGTCACATTGGCCATAATTCATCAAGATGCTACTTGAATTAAGTCCATCTTTCTTCGTGCTTCTTTTTATTTTCTTATTATCTGTAAAATCTGGTATAGACAAAAGATAACAGTAAACACCTACAATGGCCAAAAATTACGACAGAAAACACCTACAATGACCAAAAATTACAATCACAGACAACAACGTATACAGTAAACACCTACAACGGCCAAAAATCACAATCACATGCTACAATCAACAAGGGACTCGCCAGAAAACACAAATGAAAAACAAAAGACAAACGTAAATGAAGATAGGAGCTCGAGATATCCGGACTTGGTACCGGCAGCTTGAAAAATTAACCTAGCCGTTCCTAAGCACAATATTTAGAAGACTTTGACAAGTTATAAGAAGAAAAACATTAACAGAAAACGCCACATGTAATACGGGACTTTTGAATCGTGTTCAGTCCGATAACAGATCTATTTTTATATGTAAAAAATCAACACATCGATACATTGAAAAGGAATCACTAATTAATGAACACTGTTGAGCTAAGGGTGATTTATGTTTATTCGATTTGTGGCGCTTCAGGTAAATTTTTTTCGTCAATTAAATTGTCATATAGGAAAAATTTAAAATGCACTTCAATTTCACAAATAGTTTGTTTTTATGTGGTATATATTTATTTCAATAAGTTTAGAGATCCAGTATTCCTTCTTACTGGTATCCGAGGTGATCGATTTTGAAAGTCCCGTATTAAAACACTATATCTACCTGTTGTAATAATGTGAGATATTTGAAGTTGTTCGGTTTAAAAACTCTTATGTACTTAAATGAAGGAATGCCACCAAATGTGACTTGTGTCAACACTGAAAGGGGCTAAATTTGCATTCTGCCAGTATGTCCGCCTGTCTGTTTTCCGGAACTAGTGGATGTAGAGATGAAATCACAAGTGACACAAATGCAGTCAATGTTTCTTTCTGTTCCACTCAATTTTTATGACTTTATTACACTTGGAAAGAAAATTTCTTTAAAATTGTGCGTTTGGATATTTTTTATATCTTCAAATGGGTTACCGATCAAATTTCTATTCAGTTAAATAATTATTTCAAGAGTCATGGTTTTGTTCCCTGTGTTTTGAAAAATATTTTTAAAAAATATGTACGAAAGCAATACTGGTACTTCATTCTAAATCAATCGTGAAAATTCCAGTACGATGTTTTAGTGTATTTCTAGAGGGTAGATATATACGGTTACTATTCCCGACATATACAACATATTTTCCTGTTAGCTATAGTTTTTATAAATTTGGATATAATTATTTTCTGTTTACAAATTTAACTAAATATAATCTGATAAAAGCAATGAAGGGATATGGAGTAAATGCACATAAGACAAAGTCTCCACAAATACATGAACTAACAAAGCACTGGAACAACGCTTTTTTGTTGTTCTTCATCGTGGATCTGATGTTTATATTACAATTTGCTGCAAGTAATATATAGGATTGTAAATTTCTTATCAATAATTAAGATAAATATTTTTTGGATAACTTGAAATACACCGGGGAGTTGAAAATAATTTATTGTGTATATTCCAAGGAAGCAGTGAAACAAACAAAAAAATGCAATCCATGTCAGGATTTCTTTGGATTTTGTCGTATGTAAATTTCCCCCATATCCCTTATTTTTCAAATAAAGTCAAAGCACTTAAAGTGATAAGTGCAAACAGCTTATTACAATGGGTATTTCTAATCCTCGTTTTTTTTACGGAAATGTTGTTACAAAATGCCAAAAACTGATTAAAGATCCAGAAAAGCTGGGGCGTAACTTACGTTCTTTACGTAATAGGGGATATCGACAAGATACCCTGCATGCATCCGTAAAATTATCTTTGAGATCTAGTGACCTGAAAATTTTACACCATATTGGCCTCTCACTGATACAGTCGATATCTGCTGGAATATATAATGATTCTTGACCAAATCCTTCGGGAAGTTTTGAGTCTGATTTTTCTTCCGTAGTGCAACAGTGTTTTACCAGCAGACTAGGCTCCTTTAGCTAGCCGGCAATTTAGCGGCGAGCACCCCTTGACCCATCAAGATGACTAAATACCGAAGTTACTGTGAATTTAATTTCTCCATATGCATATTTCGACAACTTATGTCTCTTCAGTGCAGATAAAATCTAAACGTTTGGAAGACCATTAACTTAAAGATGTTTAGGGACCAACCATTTAACCTGAAGGGGGGGGGTTAGGGTTTTTTTTTCTGGACAGAAAATTTTTTTCGCGCCTCGCGCGATACAAATTATTTATTTTTTGCACGCGTATCAACAAAATATTTTTTTTTTTCAAAATTAACATTATTTTTTTGAGCAGAAAGCCTCCTTCAGAAAATTTTTTTTCATCATTCTGGCAGCCAAAATATTTTTTTCACATAAAATCAGATCCAAAATATTTTTTTAGAAAAAAACCATAGCCCCCCCCCCCTTCAAGTTAAATGGTCGGTCCCTTAAAACTGATAGAGAACAAATAACCAATATCATCTAAATGTAAAGCCAAAATCAGCTAAGGACAGAGCTTTGCGTGAGGGAGATACTCCTTAGTTTTCAACAAAATTTACAAAAAATTTAGATATTGCAAGGTTCCAAATAGAATCGGCTTTCGGGTCAGCACCGAAGTACTGACTACTGGGCTGGTGAATACCCTCGGGGACTAACAGTCCACCAGCAGAGGCATCGACCCAGTGGTAACAAATAACTAAATACCGAAGTTACTGTGAATTTAATTTCTGCATATGCACATTTCGTATTGTCATTTTCTCTCCTTTCAAGATTGTGGTCATGGAGTTAGTAGTCTACTTGTATTGGGTTTTATTCGCATGTTTCTGATATTATAGGGAAACGGGACAGATAAAGGGGAAGTTTGGGTACCCATAAACCGGTTTGACGGGACAGATAGAGGGGAAGTTTGGGTACCCATAAACTGGTTTAACCCTATTGCTGGCTTTTGCTAGTGCCGGCGGTACCAGGTCCGGCTGTCCCGAATTTCTGTTTGTGTTTTTCCTGTTTAGTTCCCTTGCAGATTGTGGCATGTGTCTGTAATTTTCAGTAATGTTTCCTGTTATCTCATCTTTTACATTGTATAGTTATAAAAGTAGCTTTTAGACACTTAACTAAGGCTTTAAATGTAAGCTGTAGACAGCTCAGTTGAGGGGTGTAACTTGTTATTGACTTGTGGGCATTTAAGGTTCCAAGTGTTCAAATCTACTAGTTATCCCTTTCAAAGATTATAGTTATCCCTTTTAAGGGATTTGATTTTGAAAACATAGTAAAATACTACTTGATTTTTATTCACAATAACATTGATCATCTACAGAATTACAGCAAGCCATAAAGCTGTGGAACAGGAGGAGGGACTTAATCATAACAAAATACAGACTATAGACTATGAATATTTGAATTAATTTCTGAAACACAATGCCTGTGTTAATTTTAGAAACACAAAGCCTTGGTTCATTTTTGAAACTCAAGGCCTGGGTTAATTTTTTAAACATAATGTCTGTGCAATTTTTTGCAACACAAGGCCTGGGTTAATTTTTGAAAACACAAGGTCTTGGTTAATTTTTGAAACACAAGGCGTGGGTTAATTTTTGAAACACAAGACCTGTGTTAATTTCTGAAACACAACGCCTGGGTTAATTTTTGAAACACAAGGCTTTGGTTAATTTTTGAAACATAAGGCCTGGGTTTTTTAAACATAATTACTGTTTTAATTTTTGAAACACAATGCCTGGCTTAATTTTTGAAACACAAGGCCTTGGTTAATTTTTGAAACACAAGGCCTTTGTTAATTTTTGGAACATAAGACCTGAGTTAATGTCTGAAAAACATAATTACTGTTTTAATTTTTGAAACACAATGCCTGGCTTAATTTTTGAAACACAAGGCGTGGGTTGATTTTTGAAACACAAGACCTGAGTTAATGTCTGAAAAACAACGCCTGGGTTAATTTTTGAAACAAAAGGCCTTGATTATTTTTTGAAACTCAAGGCCTGGGTTAATTTTTAAAGAAAAACAACGCCTGGGTTAATTTTTGAAACGTAAGGCCTTGATTATTTTTTGAAACTCAAGGCCTGGGTTAATTTTTAAACATAATGCCCGTTTTAATTTTTGAAACACAAGGCCTTTGTTAATTTTTGAACACAAGGCATGGGTTGATTTTTGAAACACAAGAACTGAGTTTATTTCTGAAACACAATTCCTGGGTTAATTTTTGAAACACAAGACCTTGGTTAATTTTTGAAACACAATGCCTTGGTTAATTTTTTAAACTCAAGGCATGGGTTAACATAATGCCTGTGTTAACAAGGCTTTAGATTATTTTTGAAACACAAGGCCTTGGTAAATTTTTTGAACACAAAGCTTGATATCCCGGTATTATTTTTGAAACACAAGGCCTGAGATTATTTTTGAAACACAAGGCCTTGATTATTTTTAGGAACACAAAGTCTAGCACAGAGTTGAGGTTAGCATCAGAAACTAAATTATAGCAAAACATAAGGAGTAAAGCAAGTTAGAACCGAACCGTCAATCCAAAACGAATAATCCATGAACAATGGCAACATCAGAAACAACAACAAAAAACAGAGACCACACAACATGATTATGGCATAGAAAAGAAAAATGAAGACACACACACACACACACACACACACACACACACACACAAAGATGAACTACAGAGACCCAATAAAAAATCCTAAAGCCTAGGTTAATTTTTCAAACACAAGGCCTGGGTCAATTTTTGGAACGAAATGCTTGTGTTAATTTTTGAAACACAAGGCCATGGGTTAATTTTTGGAACACTATGCCTGTCTTAATTTTTGGAACACTATGCCTGTGTTAATTTTTGAAACATAACGCCTGGGATAATTTTTGAGACACAAGACCTGTGTCAATTTTTGAAATACAATGCCTGGGTTAATCTTTGAAACTCAAGGCCTGGTTTATTTTTGAAATACAAGGCTTGAGTTAATTTTTAAAACACAAGGCCTGAGTTTATACGAGACTTTCGAGATAGGAACTCTCGTGTAATAAAGGCGGAAACGATTGCTTCAGATACCAGTAAGAATGAAAACCGTACTGCATTTCAAAACCTATTGAATTAAATATATACCACATAAAAGACAAATTATTTACGAAGTACATTTATAATTTTTCCTATATGACAATTTCTTAACTAAATTTTAATTGACGAAGAACAATTAACCTGAAGCGCTACAAATAGGTTTAATATAAATCACCCTTAGCTCAACAGTGTTAATTAATTAGTGATTCCTTCTCAAAGTATTGATGTATTGATTTTTTTCGTATGAAAATAAACTTTTCCCGGTCTGACCACGATTCAAAAGTCGCGTATTGTTGAAACACGAGGCCCATGGTAATTTTTAAAACACAAGGCCTGGGTTAATTTTTGAAACACAATGGCCGGGTTAATTTTTGAAACATAAGACCTTGGCTAATTCTCGAAACACAAGGCCTGGGTAATTTTAAGAAACACAAGGCTGGGTTAATTTAAAAACAAACAATGTTTTAGATTATTTTTGAAATACAAAGGCCTGGATTAATTTGTCAAGGTTAATTTTAGAAACACAGAGTTGAGATTACCATTGGAAATTATACCTTAGAGTTAATTCGGTGTAAAATGAAATTATGGAAAAAAATCACATTTAACCACCTTTTTTATTATAAGATAATTTTACCGAATTAGTTTGCGATAAATAGGACACTAATAATAAAATTTTCTGAAATAAGTAATCAGATATTTTTTTCCTGAGATTGAGCACTCTTCATGCAATGTACATATTTATTGTGGTATAAAGATGTCGAAATAATTCGTCTTTTGGTGATATTTTTGTACTTTACACAAAACACTTGATATGTTACTGTACATCAGAAGATTTCACAAAACCTGTTTATTAAAAGAAATTCTTTACCACCTCTGAAAAAATTGAATATGTAACAGAAGTCATAGTACTATCGATGTCTGGAATATTATAACATTGTTTAGAAAACCCGGAAGTATCACTACAAGTGTCCAACAAATTGCCAAAGGTGTAAAAACTATACCTAATTTGATGATATCCTTGTAGTATGTCGCACATCTTGTTAACACCATGTAATACATATGTACTCTTATGTAAATTGTCTAGTTTTACTCTTAATTTAATTAATCTAAAGCAAGATACAAAAATATCATTGGACTTGGACAATCTCCATTAGCTTATCCAAGCTCATAAGATTATTTTCTTACCCTTACGTCTAATAACACCGTGTCTAATGATTAAAATATAAGTCTGATAGATTTATGTATTAAGAAGCGAAAATAAGTTTGGTGGATTCAAATACCGTTTTTGAAATACCGTATTTGAAATCTTGTTGCAAAGCAATGAAGAAATAATATTTGTATAACATGACACCTTTTAAGGAAAGCATAGAAGAAGTTGGTGTGAAAATACATTAAAAAATGGGAATAATCAAAATTGAAATAAACAAGAGAATTAAATTGAGCAATTCAATAAACATAAAGAATTACTAAAAAATACAAAATAAAAAAAAAAAAAAAAAAAAAAACACAAAAGAAAAACAAAAACAAAAAAAGAACAAAAAGCAAAAACAAAACAAAAACACAAAAAACCACAAAAAACCAAAAACACAAAAACAAAACAAAACAAAATAGAAAAAAGAATAGCAAGGGTTCATTTTAGTGCCTGCTAGTAAATAATCAAAGAAAGCCAGCAACAAACACACACACCAAAAAAATAATAAAAAAAACAAAAAGAAAAGAAAAAGCAAAAAAAAAAAAACAAAAACAAAAACAATACAAACAAACAAACAAACTAAACAAAACATAGAAAAAAAATATTAAAAAAATTAGAATGAAAAGAAAATAACATAACGCTAAACTTGTACTTATTAAAAAATATATTTATAAGCAAAAGAGGAAACTTCAAACTGTTTTTATTTTTATTTTCAGATGATTAAAAGATTACTGGTGACTGTACAAATTTTATCATTAATCATCATTACTTGTGCTCTTATTGAAGAGATTAAGCCTCCAGACGAATTTTTGGCATGTTTAAAGTTACGTACAGAGAAAAATGATCCAAGTTATACATCATTTGAATCACTCAACAATTTCTGTATTTCAAGCAATAGAAATAAACAGACAGCAAAAGTGCAAGGCAACCATCTTAATATTTCCATAGACACAGTAAACTGGATTAATGAATTACTTCGGATGACAGAGGTTGATATGCACGAGAGAGCAAAAAGACAAGCAGTAAATAACGATACAATACCAATACCCCCTTATTTACAGTTTGTATTCCCTAGTCAGTTTGGCTCACCTTTATATCCCGAGACAGGTGGAACATCTAACCAAAGGTCAATTCAATCAGTTGTACAACAACCTGCAGTCAATACACAACTACCAGCTACCAATACACAAGGACAACAAACAATAATTCAACCCGCTTCTGTCCAACAAAATCCTCAAAACAATCAAATTGTACAAAATGCACAAATACCAGCACAGAATGCAGCTAGTCCACAGATACCTGTTGGAGGACCACAAATTCCGGTCCAGGGTCCACAGATACCTGCACAGATTCCAGCACAAATTCCTGCCCAAATACCTGGTCAGACAGCTCAAATTCCTGGCCAAACGGCTCAAATTCCTGGCCAAACTGCTCAAATCCCTGGTCAGACAGCACAGATTCCTGCACAAACTGCACAGATCCCTGGACAAACGGCACAGATCCCTGGTCAAACGGCACAGATCCCTGGTCAAACGGCACAGATTCCTTCTCAGTCTGCACAAATTCCCGCCCAGAATCCCGTGCAACAACTGGGTGGTCAACAACAATTCCAAATGCCTCCACAACCACAATTTGCTAGGCCACAACAAATAGTTATGCCACAGCCGCAACGTCGGCAGCTTAGGGTTAGAAAAGAATATAGACGATTGACTGACCAGGAACGGGCAAGATTCCACAGGGCAATTCTGATGATGAAAGCAGACACGGTAGGTTATGATAAATAATACTGGCTTTACTATATACCATACCCTAAGCATACAGGTTAAATCTGTAAAACTTATCAGCTATACAATAATACGGCGTGTTAGTTCCTGTTTAGGCATCAACCATTTTAATTTTATTGGAAGTAATGTGAATGAAGAGGGTCTGTTGATTTTGCTCATGTATAGAATCAAAAAGCAGATGCAATGTAACGTTTTTTTTAAATAAAAACACGACTTTGAAAACTCGGTATAAGAATATTTTTTTCTTCCTCTCTTGGGAATTGTTGTCTTCAAATTTCAGAATTAATCACTTTTCCCCTCAAAACAATCAATAGCTATTTTAAGAAAATTAAAATAATTGCTCTGTTAGTAAGTACAATAATAAATCAATACAAATCATACTAAATACCGAAGTTACTGTAAATTTAATTTCTGCATATGCACATTTCGACAACTTATGTCTCTTGAGTGCAGATAAAATCTTAACATTTGGAAGACCATAAACTCAAAAAGTTTAAAAACTGATAAAGAACAAATAAACAGTATGATCTAAATGTAAAGCCAAAATCAGCTAAAGACAGAGCTTTGCATGAGGGAGATACTCCTTAGTTTTTGCAACACAATTTACAAAATATGATGAATTCAATAAGACGCGAAAAGATCGAATACTGTTAAATAAGCGTAAAAATATTTGAAATGACAGAATTACGGATACTACAATATATTCTGATGTGGTCATTACAACATCGAATGTTTCAAGGCATGCTTGGGTTAGCATAAAAAAGAGATACTAGTACTACATATTAAACTAACTAACGTAACCTGACTCAATAGAGGAGAAAAAAAGTTATTCTAAACTTGAAACTACCTAAGTGTACAAACTTACTAATCATGGTTAATCTTGGGCCAACAGGAGCGTCTAATAATGAAAAAAGTTGCAAATGTTGTTTTTAGGCTTCAACGAATGTGCTCGTTACACATAGATTCCCCATTGTTCTTATGTCCAAAATGTATTTAGTTCTATGATCACACCTTAACTGACTGACAGTTGAAAGTCAATGGCACCTACATTTTACAATTCGGCTATTTGGATTCCTTTTGCATTTCTTTTTTTTTAAATATTATAAAAAAAATGATGTTTCATCAAAATTTCATCTTAATAATAACTATGAAATTCATAATTTTTTCAGTGACTTGGGTACATCTTGCACATCTCTAAAACAAGGGTGCATGGCTCTTCCTCTGTTAGATTTTCTGACGGAAGAAGAACTGTCTCTATTTCGATGATTGACATTTTGCATGCATTTCATTTTATCAACACAATAATATGAGGAAGGCACAGCCTTGAATGCCAGCGAAGAAATTCCAGCCTTTACCCAGCTCTACTACTTTTCATGCAGTATAGTGATTAGGGACCGACCATTTAACCTGAAAAGGGGGGGGGGTTATGTTTTTTTTTCTGGACAGAAAACAATTATTTTTTCTTCACATGTATCAACAAAATATTTTTTTTTTCAAAATTAACATTATTTTTTTGGGGCAGAAAGCCTCCGTCAGAAAATTTTTTTTCATCATTTTGCAGCCAAAATATTTTTTTCACATAAAATCAGCTCCAGATTATTTTTTTTAGAAAAAAACCATGGCCTCAAGCCCCCCCCCCCCTTCAAGTTAAATGGTCGGTCCCTTACTCGGGACGTTTGACGACAAGCGTGTTTTCAACGTTTCAATAGCGAAATATCTGTTTTGAGCAGTAATCAGCGTCTTACATCATAACTCGTTCGCTTTTGTCTAAGTACTTCCTCCAATTTGCACTACGATTTTGTCTACAGGCAACATTACCGTATTGACAAGCAAAGACAATGACAAAATCACACTTTTTATTTGGTCGGCTGACACTGAGTACCATTGATGAATATTTCATGTTTTCCAGGAGGGTCTGGTGATTTGGGGGATTTACACTGCTCAGAGTGATTTAGTTGTGCGGTGTTTTTGTTTATTTGTGTTGTTTGTGTTACATTGTCTTCATTTATGTTACATCTTGAATTTCCGTGTTTTTAACCTTTTTATTCAATAACTAGTCAGTCCTCCATTTCTCTCATTGCTTGTGTATTGTCTGTCACAGTATTCAAGCCTTGAGCCTCCTTTACTTAAGGGTTCTACTGTGTAATTTGACATCTAGGCATTGTAGCCGATCTATCAGGGTAAGGGTCGTAAAATGTCTCTAGCGACACTATATATTGAAAATGTGGGTAAGTTTAGCTGCGAAGTAATGTATCGGCTATAGCTCCATAGGCTGTTTCTGTGGGTAAGTGATAAATGAAGCGCCAATATTTGGTTAATAATATAGAGTAAGCCTTTACTGGCATAGGCTCCTGCAACTTGGGGATTTGAATGCATATATTCCTTCAAACATACTTCCAGATCAAGAGGTTAATGTGATGCAGAGTAAAATACTCGTTACAAATAGATGCTTGAAATGCTGTTCCTTGAGAAATATTTTTATCATTAGTAGTTTTCCTATTTTCACTATATGTTCTCTATAAGTTATGCATGAAAAGAATTATATTCTTTATTTGAAAACTTACGTGTATTTAATAATCATAATCATATAATCTGAAGAATGCTATTACTTGTCAAGCTCCTTTAATAAAAGACCAGAGATGAATTAAAAAAAAGGGAAACTCCTTCTTTTTAAATAATGGTTGCTGCATACCTAAGATAGGTCAAGGTAGATAACATTTCTGCTTTTACGAATATTCTGTAAGTGTTTAAATATTGAAAAAAAATTGTGAGTAATTAATATTCATGAGGCAATTTTTTCAGTTACCAATCGAGTCAAAAGGTTGCCGGGCAAACGAACGTACCAGCCTACGACCAGGCAATTGATTTATAGAAAACGAGTGATTAATCATTTATTTCAAAACTTTAAAGGGTACCCACCCCAAACCGAATTATCTTTTTGGTGTGAAAAGTATCAAACCGTCTCAAAGCTTTCTCAACTTGTATACCTTTCAAGTTTAGAAAAACTCCATACCCAAGGTTTGTCAAAATGTTCAATGATCAAAGGAAAAAAATAAAAATCAAAGGGAATTTGAGCAAATTTGAAAAATAAGTGCTACGTCTTATGTACAAGACTTGACATCTCAACTCTACAATTTATTATTCAGTCTATATACAATTTATATTCAGCCTTATCATAATATAATTCATGATTCAAATCCCCAACATATAAAAAAAAACAATATACGCACATTGTCGGGAATATAAAACTGAGTAAACTTAGGCCATGTGGTATAGCATGAGGGACTGACATTTTCAATGAAACAAGTGCCTGTGAAAAAAACAACTTCTAAACTACTGAACGGAAATGTCACGGGTCATCGTCAATGTTACCATGGCAGCACGAACTAGTTTCCGGTTGAGCGGATTGCCGTTATGGTAACCTCGTAAAATGGCAAGGATACCAGAAGGGAATTTTTTGGCGTTGAAACACGAGACATCGGAGAATTTTTTAGCAATAATTTTCGAGTTGACTGGGTGACAAAAAAAAATGACAGTTTTGCAAAAAAAAAATGTATAAGCAAACTAACTCCCGTTATGTTGAGAAATGAAATTAGCCAATAAATGAAGTTGATTTTGTCACGTGATCTTTTGGTCGTACAAAAAGGTCACGTGACAGGCAGAAAAAAATCGAAGGCACCAATATATATCCTTGGATGACATTCTTACCATAAGTGCCAGCTTCGCTGCAATCATCTTATACAATTATGGCACTTACGGGATTTGACGGAGCAAACGAGGATGAATCCCCATATTGATTGAGTGGCCAAAACATATTCAACTGTTTTGGGAGAATGAATTAATATGTGTGTACACACGAAGATCATTTTTTCATTTCTTCTTCTTTCCAATAAAATAATAAAAAAAAAATGCAGACGACATAATGGAATGAGCACTGAATTTAAATTAAGAAATAATTTCCATGACGTGGTTTTGACCCGATGTGTGACCTCTAGAACAATCAATGAAAATAGGGCTGAAAAGTTATCTAATCGTATTCGAAAGGCCAATGAAATGATAGCATAAAAGTTATCACTAATTGATACGAAAATTATCTAATCTTGTAAGTATTAGATATTGGTTCCACATCATACGAGAAAATGATTTATCATGATCAACTGTGACATATCACATATTATGAAACAGGTACATTCATATACTTTAAACATAGAAACATAAGTACAAATATAATAATATACAGTTACTGTCTTTTGTTGACTCAGAGGTAAATGTGCAGTGTTATTGACTTTTGGGAAAACAGATATTCACCGAGCCGCATGGCGAGGTGAATATCTGTTTTCCCAAAAGTCAATAACACTGCACATTTACC
>MJUU01013696.1:41964-57582 GCA_002080025.1 Modiolus philippinarum | reverse complement strand
GGTTTGATATGTTCTGTGATACTAGTATGTGCCTTTTTCAAAGAACGATCAGTGTTATTTGCAACCTTTTAGTAATACTAGTATTTAGTAACCAATAAGATTTTTGAATTATTCTGCTGCCGCCATTTAGTTGTTCTGACGAGGCTTTAAACAACAGATGTTCGTTAAAAGTGTCAGCTTCGTCATTTATCTTTTTCCGATTGTTCCACACTGGTGGGAGGATGTGGAGAAGGGAGGGGGATTGCCATTTTTATGCAACTAGCGAACGTTCTTTAAAAACTTTATTCAAAAAATTATTTTTTTATCCGTAATAATGGATCTGTATAATGATGTGCGACGATTCTGCGATATGTGTTGTCGACATCCGAACCGTAGTGAGATTTTTCCCAAAATATTGTGTGAACGACTTTACCAGTGTTCCGCTGGCTTTTTAAGTATTTTAAGTGTCTTGCGTTTTCCATATTTGTACCGCTGATCAGTACAAGCGAATCGTCTTTTCTTTAGATGTAGCCATTCTGTTTCTAGTGATGCCGATGACCTTGTCACGCGACAATGTTACATAGCAATATGATTGGACGATATCAATACGAGATTTCCCTTTTTCTAAAAATATATCGCACGTGACGTTTCCCGTGTTGAATATCCTTTTCATGGAGTGAATATCCTTTCTATCTAGTGAATATCCTTTTTTATTCATTTTAATGTCAATGCAATTTTTACCATTAGTATTTATATATTATAGAATAATTATTATTATTATGCTGACTGAGGAGAAACATTTTGCGAGGTAAGAAGGAAAGTAAAAGCAAACCGGCAAACGAAGTCAAAGACAGATAAAACACACACACACAAAAAAATACGAATGAAAACACCACAAAAATATACATGTTCCAAGCATTTTTTTTTATCAATAATCAATATTGACTTCCACAATTAATAAAATACACCAAAGTTACTGTAAATTTAATTTGCAGAGTGTCCAACCAAATCGATATGATGCCCTTGGATTAATACACTTCAGAATGGTAGACAACATTCACCATGGTGGTGCTTTTTTGGCATGGCACAGAATTTTTATTACAATGTGAGTATGGTATAAGTACTATTTTCCCTTAAACATAGTGGTGATATTTATGTAACCTTCAAATTCATTGACGACTTTTTTGATAGTCACGATGTGAAGTGTACCAAGAATTTTTTACCCTTCCGAATGCGTGATTGCACCTCGACTTTCTTGGAGTTAACACTTTTTAGAGCTGTTGCATCTAGGTATATACGTTTTGTCCTATTATTTTGTTTCTCAAGATAGTGGTCCAAGAGTTAGTAGTCAATCTGTACTGGATTTCATTTGTATGTTTATTATACTATAGGGAAATGGGACAGAGAAAGGTTAGGTTTGGGTACATAGAAACCGGTTTAGCCCTAACGCTAGCTTTTGCGAGTACCGGTACTAAGTCCAGCTATCCCGAGTTACTTTAGTTATTTACGTTTGTTTCTTGTCTTTCATTTTAGTTTTTCTAGGGCAGTTCGCTTGTGAATTGTGGCATGCGATTGTAATTTTCGACAATTGTAGGTGTTTACTGTTATTGTTTTGTTTTTAACACCATAGTATGTAAATTCACTTCCATTTTGTCAGTAAAAAACCGCGTACGTCTGCTCGCAACCTACAACCTTAAATAATTGAGAACCAAATACAATAAAAAAAAAGCCCACATTGTCGCATTCAATGTAACTGAAAAAATCAAAACATGCCAAATGTCATTGGTCTGCCACTTACAAAAATTGAACCATACAACTGAGGTCAAGGACACTATATAGATTGATGTCAAGGTCGACGAGTATAGACCCCAGATAACTTTGGAGCTTTCTATTTTTGACGAAATTGAATGGGTACTTGCAACTTATAGGTGTTGGAATGTTCTTGACATTATCTTGCAGGGGAATGCATCTCACCACTCAAATGCCACCAGAAAGTAGTTGCTCTGCAACTATCTCGAGAATCTATACCTTAAAACGTAACATACTTAGTCGAAAATGTTGTCTATCAAAAATTGAAACGGTTTTTGATATACTATTTTTAGTGTTTCCTTTTAAAACAAGGAATACCTTCGTTCTCCGTATTGTTGCAGAAGCATTTAAACTGTTTATTGTTCAGGCTCATATAATAAGCAATGAAGGGATATGGAGCAAATGCACATGAGACAAAATCTCTATAAACACATGGTAAAAAGCAATGGAACAACGCTTTTATTGTTGTTCTTCATCTTGAAGTCACCATGAGGCCTTCAACAATGATCTTTGCCCATACCTCATGGTAAGTTCAAGACGGCCCCTAGCACACCAGTTTGAGCGGAATTCATTGCTAGATGTCGAGCAATGCTACATACATGTTTATTCTGGCCATAGATGCGGGATTGTCAACAAACATTAAGTAAACTGGCAAAGTGTTCTTACAATCACTGTCATCCGTTGCCCGACAAAAGCACCAGTTTCATATAAACCTATTTTTAAATAAATATTCTCCAGCATCTGCCAATTTAATCTGTTTTTTTTTCTGTGATAAACAATAGATAGATAGATAGATAGATAGATAGGTAGGTAGATAGATAGATAGATAGATAGGTAGATAGATAGATAGATAGATAGATATGAAAAAGAAAGGAAATAGGGTAAATGTTAAGGAAACCACATCCCATCCCCAGGTTAAATTGACCAAAAAACAAAGCATCTAGGGGTCACCGTACGGTCTTCAACACGGCGAGGAACTTCACACCATATAGTAAGCCCTAAATGGCCCCAAAATTAAAATAGTGAATAAATCAATGGAAATAACCCGAATAAAAAATCAAATGCATTACAAAACATCTAATAACACATATGTACATAAACATGATATAATAGACAAGACAGTACATGGAATTCTAAAATCTTACTATCATAAAAATAGAATAATTATAATATTAAAAGATGGTTTCAGATTGAATGTGATTCACAAAAAGTTTAGTGTTAAAAATGCAAGAATCGCTAAAAATTGTCTTATGACTAATGAAAATCAACTGATATAACAATTTTTATTCGGATTTTAACTTTTCGAACAGAAAATCTTTGACGCCTTTTTAAAACTTTCATGATTTGCAATGGCTTTTACATTATCTGGTAAACTGTATTTGTAGCCATCCCCTGGACAGGTGTGTTCAATAGATCTTGTATTGTGATCATGCACATCCCTAATTCTAACAAAATTATCTTTCATATACAATGAACAAAGAAAGAATATGGAATAATTGCACATAAGACAAAGTGTCCACAAATGCATGGTAAAAACAAGCAATATTTTTTGTTGTAATTTTTTCTGGTACCATTTCTTGTTGTTGTCATTACTATCCGATACCCAATACACTTTTATACATTTTATCTTACTATTTGATGTTCTTGTTTGTTCTCATAAGAATATGACTAATCAACATATAAATGTATGAAAGATAACAGGAAACACCAACAATGGCCGAAAACTACAATCACATGCCACATTATTCCAGATTTCTGCAGAAGACAAACATAGATAACGATAGGATCTCGGGATAGCCGGACTTGGTACCGGCACTAGCAAGAGCCAGCGGTATGGTTAAACCGGTTAATGGGTAACCAAACCTCCCCTTTCCCTATCCCGTTTCCCTATAGTATAATAAAACATACAAATAAAACTCAATACATGTTGACTACTAACTCCAAGACCACAATCTTGAGACGGAAAGAATACGAAAAAACGTAATTTAGAAAGATGGGTCAAGGAGTGCTCGCTGCTAAACTGCCGGTAGCTCAAGGAGCCTAGTCAGTTGTAAAACGCTGTCGCACTACGGAATAAAAATCAAATTCAAACCTTCCAGAGGGGTTTGGTAAAGGATCACCATCAGTATCAGTGAGAGTCCAGTATACCTGTAAAAACTTCAGGTCATTGGATCCCAAAGCCAATTTAATGGAATTATGAAGAATATTCTGTGAATATCCCCTATTACGTAAAGAATGTAAGTTACGTCCCAGCTTTTCTGGATTTTTAATCAGTTTTTGACATTTTTAACAACATCGCTGTAAAAACGAGCATGAGAAATGACCTTAGTTGCCAGTCGAATCATATTCAGTCTGAAAAGTCATTGTGTGAAATTATCTCCCTTCTAAACATGCTAATGAGGTGGGCGTCTACTTCATCAGCCATATTTTTAAAACACGCCGTCTGTTGATAGTGCATAGTAACGGCTGGATATTAAGCTTGTTCGGGTATATAAATCACAAAGGAACGATGCATTAAGTAAAACAAAAACATTTACAAAATAAAAGATATCAATTGGTCTGCTATTGCACGTTCAATCGTTTATAGTTGATGTCAAATGTCTTCACTGCGACCACACTAAAATTAACCTGGCGACAATAAAATATTATTAAAAGGCAAAAAATTACCATGGGCGGACACAATTTCTGTATTAAAAGATAGTCAAAGGATCAATCTTGAAAGGGAAATATGAAATAATTGATTTCAAAGATGTATATTTCAAAGATCCAAAATTGAGGGTGGTATCTTCCATTGTGTTCATTATTTGGCGGTAAATGTTATTTATAAACACTGCCGAGGTACTCACAGGGATCATTATATCCCATTATAATAAAGTTATACGAAATTAATGGGAATGTTTCGAGATTTCTGTATCTAAATATTTATTTGGAACGATAGTCGAATGTTTACTATTCCATTTAAAACAATAAAACAAACTATAGACAAAATATCAAATTACGATTACCTGAATGGGCCTCTGACTCTTAGTTGTAATCATGACGTATATAGGTAAATTCGATTTCATTTCTAAAAATAGAGCCAGTAGTGTAGCAGACTCCACGAACTTTGGGATTTTATTCTGGGAATTTGCGTGGAAGGGCGGAAATGAAATTTTGCACACGTATTGATCAATTCTTTATGAATCAGTATGCCAATTTTGGAGAAAATCTGGAGATGTATATTTGTGTCATCCAGAATGATAGACACCAACTTCAGTCCACTTAAACCGCAATTTACGCACTAATTACAAACTTTACAACCCAACGGCAAACATTTACATTATTTCTATACCTTAATGAAATACACGATTTAAAAAATCATTAAATTTTCTAAGTAGAAACAACTTTTTGGAATTTGGAACTACGGAAAACAAATCTAAGTAGACCTTTTTTGTTTCGTTTAATGAAGAGTTCCATTTCTTTTGTTTAAAACTAATCACTTATCGGCCTGTATTAAGATATCAAATGTTCATATCTTCTGTAACCTTGCTGTAAAAGTTTGGATGTGATAGTACGGTTACGTTCATTAAAGTCGTCAAGAGTAGAACAGACGCGTGCAAATCGTACTAGTCGAGATATATATACCCCGTATGATGGAGCTACAGGAACGCCGCCATCAAGAAAAGGGAAATTAGTAATTGTGAAATCAAAATCATCCCTTTTATCATTAAATTTTAGTTTTAATTTTACCAGAGTCAACGATGCTAGTAAGATCGAGAAATGGGCAGTATTTAGAATCATTGTTTGCTTTATTAAGTTTCAGTTCTTGTGGGCCGGTATATGAGGTCGACATAGTCTAAAAACTGGGGATTGTCACTAGTAAGGATATCGTCGATATACCTGCTGTTATCGTTGAAAGTTATCGTTGAAAAATTGAAATAAGTTGGTTACTATTTTGTACTGTTCCATCCTGTAGTTTTTTCATAAGGTCCCGTTCGCAGCAGAACAGAAAAAGATCTGCAATGAGAGGTGCACAGTTTGTACTCATGGGAATTTCAATAACCTGTTGATAAACGATGTTGCCAAAACGAACAAAAATGTTATCAAGCAAAAGATTAAATGCCTTAATCATGTCATCGCAAGTCCAGGAACATGTATTAAGGTATTGATATATAGTGTGTGATCACTATAGTTTTTGAAATACATACATGACCGCTCGTTATCAGAAAATTTCTTGTTCCGAAACCTATTATGGAAACAGTGAACTAGCTACATACAAGCCTCCAACTATGAAAACAACCCATGACTTATCAAGGAATTTTTGCCTTTCTTCTGACAGGTGTTTGATCTATTTTTTTTGCACTGAAAATACTTAAAACAAGTACTACAGCCCTCTAACATTGGAAAAAAAGATCCCCGCTGTTAACTAGATATTCCTTGACGATGACCAATATAACATTCAATACCATTACAATGTCTAGCAAATCAAATGTTGATAACCTAATGACCGAAATTCATTATGTAAGAGTATAACTCCCTGAAAAATAACTAGTAACTATCTGTCAATATCTGGACACTCCTTAATTGTCAATTACTGGGAACTACAAACTCCCTTACAATATGACTGGCAATTATGTTACAACATCTAGAAATTTAACTATTGATGATTAAATGACTACAATGCTCCTTAGAATGAGTGGAAGCTCCTTTCTCGATATTTTCGGCGGGACAAATCTTGCAATAAGTAGAAAATAATTTACAACTGTGTATAGAAACACCACTCACCATTAAAATCAAATAACATGGAAAGCCATAATCAAAACAGTAATGAAAAAAGAAGTACTCATAATCAAATAATATCAAAATAGGAGGCCAAATCCAGTGCAAAGGACATCTACCGAGTGCCATACAAGAAATGAAGCTTTATTATTTTTAAGGGTTTGAATTTGATAAAGACAGTAAATTTCTATAAAACGCAAGGTAAATGTTTCATGTCAAACAGGTTTGACTATTGGGCTTGTAATACCCTCGGGAACCTCTGAACACCGAAAAAAACAAAAGCACTAGCAATGTGAACCCTTCAAAAACTTGTATCATCAGTTGCTCCGGAAGGGTAAGTATGATGGATATGCCTCTGCATACACCTTTCAAAATAACAGAACAAAAAACTCCCTAATAATAACCAGATCGTCTTTCACACTGACTGGAATAAGCCCTTAAAATAACAGAATATTCTACCAGCGTTGAATGGAACTAATTTTGTCTCTGTTACTGGAAGCACCCTTCACTTCTTCATTCCTCCACAACAACTATTAGAAATTCAACCACAGATATAATTTTTATTTAATTTATTTTTTGTTGTTGTTCTTAGTGTTGTATGTATTATCAAATCACTTTACGTTAGCAAATAATATCGTGATTCTTAGTAAAGTTTGTCCTGTATCTTCATTCTTTCTAGATTTGAAAATGCACTTCGACAAAAGGTCCCTGATGTAACACTTCCATATTTTGATTCTACGATGGATGAAGCTATGATTGACCCTACTCAAACCATTTTGTTTTCACCAGGCTTCTTGGGCAATGGGAATGGCCTTGTTACAAATGGACCATTTGCGTACTGGCAAACACCATCTGGCCCTTTGATCAGAAATGTTGGAAACCCAGGAGGGAATCTGTTTTCCAAAAATGAAATCCGTACAATTTTAACAAGAACTAGAAACGCAGAAATTTTAGAACCAGGAGCATCAAACACATTTAACATAGAAAATGCACACGGTGATGTTCATACGTGGATAGGAGGCAACATGGAACCAATGGAAACGTCCGCTTATGATCCCGTCTTCTATATGCACCATGCTTTTGTTGATTACGTTTGGGAAATTTTTAGAAGTAATCAGAGAATGAGAGGCATTGATCCAACACAGGACTATCCACAAAATTATGGAAGTGAAACGCATGCGCCATTTACAAGGACAGGATTTGGGAATCTGGTAAATGGTTTTGGAATGAGTGATATGTTCACTGCGGAGGTATATACATATGAACCAAATCCTTCGTGTTCGTTTAATAATCCGAACTGTGGATCTAATTACCTGACTTGTGATATATCCACTGGTGTTCCTACATGTATTCCCATTACTGTAGGTGGACCACAAGCCGTAAGACCTATGACACCAGCTGGGTTCGGCGCAGTCGGTGGGCCTATGCTTCCTGGATTTATGCCAAATGCTCTTGTAATAGGAAGGAAAAAACGATCCACAGAAAAAGTAAAGAAGATGAAAGAGAGGCGACATTTATCTGTTCAGACAACATCTCAAAAGCCGACCCCCTTCAGCACTGTGACTAAGTTACAGACCTGTTCCGGAACGGATTTGTCATACTCAAGTCAGAACATGTTCGAAATAAATGGAAAAGCAGACACAAGATCATGGGTATTTATACCCGTAAGAATAATTAGTAAACGTTCCCCAGAGAACCAGAAATTCCATGCTTTTCCCATATATGACGGAGTTGCTGCTAGAGAATTTGACATATACAATCCGGAATCATATGCAGAAATCAGTCCGTATTTCAGAGACGATTTTATGCCACATTCGCAACGGTGTATAAAGTCAGTTGGTAGCAGCCAGGCGGTAGGTCGCGTTCATATAAGATCTGACGGGCTCAATTATCGCGGTACGTACGATGAATATGTTATTGTGGATCTGCGTCAAGCTTTCATGGAATCCACAACGTATATTGGTTTGAGAAATCCCGAATTAGAGTATTCAGAAGTTCTTATCTCTGCTTATGATTCATGTGGAAGAAAATGCAGGGCCTTTTGTAGGAATGAAGACGGCGACACTTCAAAATTTCACGAATGTGCCGGATCTATTCGTGTGACAAACCGGAAACCATTTGGCTTCGGTAAGAACTACGGATCAGCTGTACAAATGTCATGGGACATTGAAAACATGAGCACTATACCTGAATTTAAAAACGAGTCAATTTATGTTCAATTTTTCTGTGATCATCACGAATACTAATCATTGCTGGGGTTGATTTGTCAAAGCTTAAAATAAAGAAAAATAATAAAAAAAAAAAACAAAAAACGAATATAGTTTTGTTACATAATTATTTTTTCGTTAAGTAAATTGTCAAATCAATTACATAGCAGCACCAGATCTTATGTAGTTTTATATATTTGATACATTCAATTGCAACCATTCTCCACTTGGAAGACCATGGCATCATTGACGGTATCATACCAATACTATTGTACCAATGAAATCTTTCGGGTTAAAACACATAAAACTTTCGCTTTTCACGATTACATTTCAATGGAATTCACCTTCCTGCTTTTCCCGATTGGTGTCGCCGCTGCACTATCGGGTAACTCGCGGGAAAAGCAGTATTTCACGCATGTTCAAGAATTGTTCCAGGTGAGTGAATTTTCCCAGTATCACGACGTCACAGAACAAACCTGATAGTGCAGTGGTGACACCATACCGGACAAAATATGAAAGGTGCATTCCATTTGAGAAAATAGGAAAAAGAAGGGAAACGGGGAATGTGTCAAAGGGACAACGACCCAAAGGGGAGTAATAACAACTCAAAGCCTCCATAAGATCTTCAATGAACGGTGAGGAAACCCCACACCCAACGGCAGGTCGGAGTTGGCCCCTAAATGAAGAGTAATCAAGTTCAGCGAAATAAACATCGTCCTGGACTCCCATAGACATAAAGTGAACTAACTAGAAAACAGACAAGACACACAAAGGCTAAATAAATTTCCTGACTTAGGACAGGCGCAAACCTGCTACGGCGGGGTTAAACTAGTTTTATTGGGCCCAAACATCCCCCCTAGCCAATGTGATAAATAAAAAAAACAATTGTAACAACAGTAAAATTCAGTAAGCTACAGGACTGAGTCAATTGTGAAATATTAAACTGAAAGAACTAAATATACACACATAAACATGAAATCACAAAAGACTACTAGCAATTAACTGAATTCCAGCTCCAGACCCATTACCAAATGACAAATGAAATTATGTACCCCCAGTATACAGCTTCCACCAAGATCCCTTCCCGTGAGGAGTTTAGCATAATGATTTCATGCATATACAAGAATACATAAACAGAAAAGACACAAAAAGGCTTAATAAATTTCCTGACTTAGGACAGGCGTAAACCTGCAGCGGCGGGGTTAAACTAGTTTTATAGGGCCCAAACCTTCCCCCTATAGCCAATTTGATAAATAAAAAAAAACAATCGTAACAACAGTAAGATTCAGTTGGCAACAGGACTGAGTCAATTGTGAGAAATGAAACTGAGAGAACTAAATATACGGACATAAACATGAAATCACAAGAGACTACTAGCAGTTAACTGACAAGCATTTCATTTTGGCCAAATTATTACTATATTTGGGTTTTCAGTATATAAATGTTCTATTCCTACGTTAAACAGACAGTTTTTCTCTTTTGTTCCTGTACAAGTGTGGTTTTTAAGAAGGTAATCAAATGTTCTTTTTCCAGCGCCGTCACAAATGATCATGGTCAAAACAGCAAAATTAATTCTATTACTGATTTCAAGAGAGAAAAAAAACCACAACATAAACAATGACAGGATTATAGAGTGAATGCACAAGAGACAGTATGTCCATCCGATTTCATAAATTTCATTATGCTTTCAGTCGGGATACTTATAACTAAGTCTGTAAGAGTATTTATTGAATTTGGCTTTCCATTTAGATCCTACACTGGGCACAAGTTGTCGAAATGACCGTTCAGAAACAAAATTTAAAGTAACTTAATTTAGATAGTTTCAAAATGAACCAAAATGATTCAAACAAAACCACCTTACCAGTGGCGGATCCAGGGGCTCAGGATGGCCAGCCCCCTCTCTCCCTTAGGTTGGAAAATATTTAAAATTCCTACGGATTTTTCGGAAAATTGTGTCCCCTTATTGAAAAATAATGGACTGGACCCTCCCCTTAGCAGAAATTCTTGATCCGCAACTGCTTACCACCGTGAATCGTAAATCGTCAAATGTGTTTAATTGCTGGGAGGCTTCCCCGTACTTCTTTACTGTATAATATTTAAAAATTCGTTATTCTTCTTGGAATTTGTGGAATAGACGATCACTTTGTGAAAAAAAGGATTTTGAACATTATTTCCTTTATGTGACAAGTAAACTCAAGTGACTATATAAAAACAATGAGGGAAAATGCACCAACACCTAAAACTTAACACCAACACTTAACAACTTTCGAAGAGATAGGACTCGACTTTGTTAATTTCACGTATTCACCTCAGTTTTTGGATGGGGGTAATAACAAATCTCGGGTTTTATTGCAATTTATAACCAGAGGCTCCCTGGGGCCTGTATCGCTCACCTGGCTTTCAGATGCCACAATCAAGCTAACTGTTGAACTTCAGTCTCTCATACTTTGGTAGAGCAAACACCACCATTAACTTGGACGCTATTTTAAGTCTGATCATGTTTTACTATACTTCTTTGTTCGGCTTTTTTGACAAAATTTGTCTTGCTAAGGACCACTTTCGACACCAGTTTTGAAGTCGAGACATCATTTGGTAAATGGCAGTCAACAACAATTTTCAACACCATATCTTTAAGTTATGAAATCAATATCTTTTTGGAAAACAAATTTCATTGAAACCGGACGGTGTTGAATTTTCCGGCCTTTTTGGCGGCCATTTTGAAAACGGCAGTCAACAAACAATTTTCAACACCGGTTTCGCAGTAGCGACATCAATATCCACATAGAAACCAAATTTCTTTGAAATCAGACAATGTTGAATTTTCCCGCCTTTTTGGCGGCCATTTTGAAAATGGCGGTCAACGAACAATTTTTAACATCAGTTTGAAGTTGCGACATCAATAACTTTTAGAAAACCAAATTTCACTGAAATCGGACAATGAATTTTCCGGCCATTTTGAAAATGGGCGGTCAACGATTAATTTTCAACACCAGTTTTGAAGTCGCCACAGCATTGCAAACATTTTATCATTTTACACTTAACCTTCATCTTCTATAGTTTTGGAAATTAAAGACGAAAAATATGAAAATTTTGAAAAATTCTGTGAAGAAAGGGCAATAACTCCTACAAGTGTTTTTGGATTATCTTCAAAATTTCAGGGTGGGTAGATCTTGACATGCTGAACATTTTTGCAATTTAAAGTGGTCTAATAGTTTTTCTGATAAAAAATTGATAAAGTTAAATTTTTGAAAATTTTACTGAAAAAGGGCAATATCTCCTAGACGGATTTTTGGATTTTCTTCATAATAGCAGGGCAGGTAGATCTTGCCATGCTGATCATTTTTATCCCGTCAGATTTTTGATATCTCTAACGGTTTTCAAGTTATTTGAAAAAAAAAACAGCAATTTACCCCTTTGTTCTATTTTTAGTAACAGCGGCCATCTTGTTTGATCTATGGATTAATCGAACATAATTTTTAAATTGCATACCCTGGTGATGATCCAGGCCAAGTTTGGTTGCAATTGGCCCAGCAGTTTCAGAGGAGAAGATTTTTGAAAAGGTTGACGGACAGACGGACGGACGACGGACGGAAAGTGATGGCAAAAGCTCACATGGCCTTTTAGGCCAGGTGAACCAAAAAGAAGAAAAAATTACGTTCCTGCAGAGGAAGAAATCTTGTAAATTTTGTTGAAGGGCAGATCAAAGTAACAATCAATATTGTTGGAAACACAACAAAGCTCTTTAAATCCTTACTATGTGCAGACTGAATCATTTGCACATTTTGTAATATGTTGGGTTTTAGATTTCTCTTACGGCAGATAGAAATTGAAAGCATAAATATTTATACATAAGGCAAAAAAGCAAAAGATAGCAAAAAGCATAAATGGAGATATTAATCACTGAAAAGACATTGATTGTTGGGTTATTGTGTACTGATTTCAGTATCACAGATTATTGTATATCACATTATTGTAACAACACACATATACAGAAAAGACAGAAAGTACAAAAGAAACGTTTCTTCTACAAACAATGAATGACTTAGCAGATTAACAATTCGACGAAAAAACAATGTAAATGAAAAAGATAAAGCAAAAATCCGCGGAAGCTCTATATCTAGCTCTTGCAACGATAACTAACCACATTTTTCACAAAGTAACACGTAAAACAATTACTAGTACTACATTTGTGCAAAGTATGCCTAAATGACTGTACTGGTGAATTAAAGATAAATAAAATTCAACCCTTTTCACAAATTTCTTCGATCTATACGAGGTATATTTACTANCTCAGTTTTTATAGGGGTTCACACTGCTAGTGCTTTAGTTTTGTGGCGTTCTTGTTCTTTTTTACTTATTTGTTTTGTCTTTGTCATACTGTCTCAATTCGTGTTGCTGTGAATTGCCGTGATTTTGGATTTATGATTCCTCGTTCTTGCTTCGGTATTCGTTTGCCGATGTATTGTTTAATTTACTGAAATTTTTCGATTCTTGCTATTCTGTTCTGTTATGTTTATCCGAACAGTTGCAATTGTAAACCACAGAAGTTTTACAGTCGTCACCATGATTTGACCGACCGTTAGAATATTTCTATTTCACATTTGAGAATTGACAGTCTAGTAGATCCAGAGTTTTATTACCGAATTGACAAACACCGACTGTGACTTGACGGTTGTCAGTACGTGTTCACATTGACAGTCTAGTAGATCCAGAGTTTATTACCGAACTGACAAACACCGACTATGACTTGACGGTTGTCAGTGCGTGTTCAAATTGACAGTCTAGTAGATCCAGAGTTTATTAGACTATGACTTGACGGTTATCAGTGCGTGTTCACATTGAGAGTCTAGTAGATCCAGAGTTTATTACCGAACTGACAAACACCGACTATGACCTGACGGTTGTCAGTGCGTGTTCACATTGACAGTCTAGTAGATCCAGAGTTTATTACCGAACTGACAAACACCGACTATGACGTGACGGTTGTCAGTGCGTGTTCAAATTGACAGTCTAGTAGATCCAGAGTTTATTAGACTATGACTTGACGGTTATCAGTGAGTGTTCACATTGACAGTCTAGTAGATCCAGAGTTTATTACCGAACTGACAAACACCGACTATGACTTGACAGTTGTCAGTGAGTGTTCACATTGACAGTCTAGTAGATCCAGAGTTTATTGCCGAATTGACAAACACCGACTATGACTTGACAGTTGTCAGTGCGTGTTCACATTGTCAAAGATTTTATTTTCTGTGTTGTCACGTATAAAACACATTTATATTTTAAATGTAGGTGGTACAGATTTGTCCTTGATATTCCACTTTTTGTGAGTTCCTACAGTTGTAGTTTAAGGTTTGTGGTGTTCTTGCTTTGTTTTCTTGATTTTTATTATCTTTTCTGTCCTTTTGTCTCCATCTTGTTGCCATGTTTTTTTTAAATGTATTTTTTTTAGAATTATCCCTTTCTGTCTTTTTGATTCGGTATTCGTTTGCTGATGAATGAAACTACTTGAAAAAAGTGACTTCTGTTTAAGGGTTTATCTGGTATCTGTTGATTCATATCTATCAATAAGTACCCATAAGGCTCTAACATAGCATTTTGAAAAGCTTCTCATAAAAAATTCTGAGAAGTAATGAGCTTAACAGTAAATAACAGAACTTGCCATAAAAGACATTAACAACTGGTTAACAACTTTCGAATAGATAGGACGCGACTTTGTTAATATATACGTCGTCGTTTGTTGATGGGGGTAATAACAAAATTATCGAACAGAGTTGTCAAGGGCCGAAGTCCATGAGACAAAAAGACAAATCAGGTGGAAACCATCGGCAAAATTGTCGACCGCAATGGTCCTGACTTGGTAGACATTTAAAAAAAATGGTGGGTTAAACCGGTTTTATTGCATGCCAAACCTCCCCTTCCATTGCAGTAGTGTCCTGTAGCAACTCAACAGCAATTGCTTCTGAAAGGTCGCAGACAGTAAAAAGAAACGATCATCCTATTACTAAGTGAAAAGAATCTTGAATCTGAGCTTGGACCGAACCTTCAAATTTTTCCACAAGGGACTGATATCTATCTGAGAACTTTTTAATGATCGTATGAGACGGAATTTTTTTTAGGCCTTGATTAATAAGGCGGTCACGGAGATAGCTATGTCTAATGACAAAGTCTGTATTATTTGTGCTAGCTCTCGTGTAACGTCAACTGTGGAACATACACCCCGTAAGCAGGAGAAGCTGGAATATTACTGTCCATGTTAGGGAGACGGATAATTTAAAAATTAAAATCGTCCCTTTTGTCGAAAATTTTATTACAGAGATGACCATTTTCGTCAAATTCAAGATGTAAGTCCAAAAAAGATGTAGATGTAGTGGTTTCTGTCGTTTCTAGTTCTGGTGGATATATTAATGGGATCCATTTAGCAAAAGATGCTTTAATTATTGATGGAAAGAACATTATCAATACATATATAAGTGAGACTGAAGGCTTTTTAAAGATACCTTTGATTCCTGATTAATGAGGAAAATGTTTTCAGAGAATGTATTTGAGAAAAGAAAGGATTTTCCAATAAACCCTTCGAATGTTTGAGTATCAACATGTGATTTATGTCACATTCGGTGTGAATAGTTTAACAGTATGTTTGATGCCTGTCTTTGACTGCAGACAAAATCTTAGTTCAATAGCAGTTCAATTCAGTAGTTGAGAATAATATAAAATTCCTACTATGCGCATAAAGTGTACACATGGATACCAAGGGATAAGTCTTTCTAAACATAATAAGATTCCTGTCATCCAGACTCCTTCCAACACTGAGTATCAAAAACAAAGAACATTAGAATCGTCTTAAACCCCACCCCCCCACCCC
>MJUU01013696.1:20814-39765 GCA_002080025.1 Modiolus philippinarum | reverse complement strand
ATGTAAATTCTAAAACCTAAGGATTAACTCCCTCCATCGTAGTTTTGTCCTTAGCTGTATTTGATATACATGTAACTGATTATTCGGATTTCGTTTGGTTTTATGCATTTTAAACATTTTTTGAAATTATGGATTTCCATTGTTTGGGTTCTAGTGCTGCTGATGAGGAATTAATTTCCGAAATGGCCATACAGCTCATTAAAATTATTGCAGTTGGGGTTAACATATGTGTTATGGTCTCATGTTCATTTACCCCATATCCTTTCGTAAAATATCCAAAAGCTTATTGCAAATCTATAGACTATATGCAACAATTCTGCATAAAGATTTGATCCCTAAATTCAAAAATGTAAGAGGAGTTTGCGTCATATGCCACATGTGTCTAATCCACATCTTTGGGTCTTTGTTAAAATTGACATCATGGGGCCTCTTGTTTGCACCAAGACCAAAAAATCCGAAAGCTTATTGCACATCTATAGACTATATGCAACAATTCTATAACAAAATTAAATCCCTAAATCCATAAATGTAGGAGGAGTTTGTGTCACATGCCACATGTGTAAAAATTGACATTATGGGGCCTCTTGTTTGCACCAAGACCAATATCGAAAATCCGAAAGCTCATTGCGCATCTGCAGACTATATGCAACAATTCTACAACAAAATTAAATCCCTAAATCCAAAATTGTAGGAGGAGTTTGAGTCACAAGAAAAGTGTGACGGACGGACGGACGGACGGACAGACGGACGGACGGACGGACAGACGGAGGTAATACATTATCCCCGAACTTTCTTTGAAAGTGCGGGGATAAAAAAAGGCAATTAATATTCAACAAGCATTGAGATACAAAACAAATAAACAAAAATGAATAAGAACGCCAAAACACTAAAGCACTAGCATTGTGAACCCCTACAAAAACTTGAGTTATCATCAGGTGCTCCGGTAGGGTAAGCATGATCTGCTCCACTTGTGAAAGTATTACATAGAATATTTGACTCTGTTCTATATGACTTACCACGGCTAGACAACCTGATTCATATAATGACAGAGACACCATTTTTTGATAGTTTTGTCAACCCGAAAGTGCTGTTAAAATGAGATTATTTTAATTAAACATATTTTTATTGTGAAAGCGAAGATATATACGAGATTGAACACAATTTTTAACAACTAATGACGCTCTTCCCCGGCAATATTTAATTGAAAATCGGTTACAGTTGGGTCAGCAATTTCAGAGGGATGATCTTTGAATGTGTCTTTCGATAGGGGCTAATGTTAATACTATGTTCCTCGATTGTGTCCATCTTAGATATAGCGCTGACCTGAAAAGCAACTTCTTGCATTGGACCACCAAAAGACTATTGTGGCCAATTTTGGTTCCAACTGGCTCAGAGGAGAAAATCTTTGAATGAATTTTCCCATGGGGTCCATTGTTACACCTTTGGCGGCAATCTTAGATATAGCACTGACCTGAAAAGCAATATTTGCAGTGGACCACCTAAAGACTATTGTGGCCAATATTGGTTCCAATTGGCTCAGCAATGTCATATGAGATCATTAAATGTGTTTTCCCATAGGTGGAAATATTAAAATTATGTTCCCCGATTGCGGCCATCTTGTCTTGTTTTGTCTTTGTCATGCTATCTCAATTAATAATTTCAACATTGGACACTATGGGAAAACACATTCAAAGATCTTCTCCTCTTAAACTGCTGAGTCTATTGAAGTCACAATAGTCTTTAGGTGGTCCACTGCAAAGAAGTCGTTTTTCAGGTCAGCGCAATATCCAAGATGGCCACCATCGAGGAACATAGTTTTAACATTAGTCCATATGGAAAACACATTTAAAGATCATCTCCTCTGAAACTGCTGAGCCAGTTGGAACCAAACTTGGCTACAATAGTCTTTAAGTGGTCTTCTGTAAAAAGGTTTTTTTTCTGGACATCGCTTTATCCAAGAAGACCGACAGCGGGGAAGATAGTTTTAACATTGGACCCTATGGGAAAATATATTCAAAGACCTCATCTGACACTGCTGAGCCAAATGGCATCAAATTTGGCCACAGTCTTTAGGTGGTCCCCTGTAAAAAGAGTTGTTTTTCAGGTCAGAGCTACATCCAAAATATAAAAATATGAGTTGTGCAATGGCCACAAATTGACAATATGAACAAAATAAAAATGTTATAGTAGGCCACAATTAAAAAGTAAAATACATCAATTAATTAAAAAAAATGAGTGAAAATGGCAAAAAGGGAGAAGAAGGAGAACCCAACGTTCGGTCGTATGGTCTTCTACTAGGGGAATAGCGGGAAATACGGAGAATGGGTTTAAAATAATGAGAGAAGGCAGACCTACTGACGTGTCTTAGTTATTACCGTGCCTAATCCTGAACAATATCAAAAAAAAAAAAAAAAAAAAAAAAACATTTGTTTTTTATTCTATACTGTAGTGCGATTTTGTCAACAGAGCGAAATTACTGTCTCAAAAACTTATACATCAAGGGTGTTGCAATTGTCGCTACAAAAGTTTTACAGTCGTCACCACGATTTGGCGGACCGTTACAATGTTTCCGAGATCTTTGGGTAGATGCAATGTTTTACCGGACTGCCTAACACATGTAACACCGACTGTGACAAAACCGGACTTTTCACTGGCAGTTTGACGGGTGTCACGCGTGGAGCAGATCATGCTTACCCTTCTGGAGCACCTGATGATACCCCAGTTTTCATAGGGGTTCAGACTGCTAGTGCTTTAGTTTTGTGGCGTTCTTGTTCATTTTTGTTTATTTGTATTGTCTTTGTCATACTGTCTCGATTTGTGTTGGATGTGAATTGCCGTGATTTGGGATTATGAGTTTAGAATTCTCCCTTTCCTCGGTATTCGTTTGACGATGTATACAAACATTTTATTCTAATGCAGGAATATCATAATATAGACAGTTTCTCAACATTCATGCCAAAGGGTCGAACAGTTCCAAGAAAATGGATATTTTTTCAATGAACTGTCGTTTTTTTCTCACATGCATGCACTAGTTTGCATGAGAATAGTTACATGCATGTCCCGTACGCCTATAGATTATTGTGACCAAGTTTGATTTCGACTGGCTAAGCATATTCAGATGAGAAGATTTTTTAATTTGTTTTCCCATAGGGTACAATTTAAAATTATTGTTCCCTGCTGGCTGCCATTTTGGATAAACCGCTGAAAAGTTCAGATTAAAAGATCTTTGGACGAGTTTTCCCGTAAGGATCCGATGTTAAGCTATGTTCCCCTGGTGGCCATCTTGGATATAGCACTGACCTGAAAAAAAAACTTTTTACAGGGACTACCTAAAGACTGTTATGGCAAAGTTTGGTTAAATTTGGCTCAGCAGTTTCAGGGCAGATCTTTGAATGTGTTTTTACAATAGGGTCCAATGTTAAAACAATATTCCCCGCTTGAGGCTTTCATGAATATAGCGCATACCTGAAAAACAACTTTTTAGCAGGGGCCACCTAAAGATTATTGTTACTAAGTTTGCTTCTAATTTGCTTAGCAGTTTCAGAGAAGATCTTTGAATGAAAAGTTTATGCCGGAGACGTTGGAGCGACTGACGATGGATAGACGCAAAGTGAGGGCAAAAGCTCATCCGGCTAAGTTGGTAAACATGAAGTAGTACAGCTAAATGGTTGAAAAGGTAAGATGCAATAAAAGATCAAGTGGCTGTGAAGTGCGGTTGCGTAAAAAAGTGAGACAAAAAATTCTACTTGTATATCAACAGCAAGTTGGCATACCAATTGGCACTAATTGTGCACCTCTACTCGCAGACTTGTTTTTATATTCTTACGAGACCGAATTTCTTAAGAGACTCGTAAAAGATCATAAAATTAAAAAATCAAGATCCTTCAATCTCACTTATAGATATATTGATGATGTTCTTTCCATCAATAATACATCTTTTGTTAAATGGATCCCATAAATATATCCACCAGAACTAGAGATAAAGGAAACGACAGAAACCTACATCTACACCTACAGAGATCTACACCTTTTTTGGACTTACATCTTGAATTTGACGAAAATGGTCATCTCAGTACTAAAAGTTACGACAAAAGGGACGATTTTAATTTCTAAATTATCAATTTCCCCAACATGGACAGTAATATTCCATCTTCTGGTTACGGAGTGTATTTTTCACAGCTGATTCGTTACGGGAGAGCTAGCACAAATTATACAGACTTTTACATTAGACATAGTTATCTCCGTGACCGCCTTATTAATCAAGGCTTCAGAAAATTCCGTATTATACGATCATTAAAAAGTTCTTTATATAGATATCAGTCCCTTGTGAAAAGAATTAAAAGTCCAAACTCTGATTCAAGATTCTTTCTTTACTTAATATTGGGATAATGATTTCTTTTTTAAAAATGTCGACGACCTTTCAGTGGCAATTGCTGTGGAGTTGCTACCGCACACTACCGCAATGGGAGGGGAGGTTTGGCAAGCCATAAAACCTGTTTAAACCACCATTTTCTTTTGAAACGCCTGTACCAAGTCAGGACCATTGCGGTCGACAATTTTGCCGGTGATTTCCACCTGATGTGTCTCATGGACTTCCGCTCTTGACCACTCCGTTCGGTTATTATCCCCATTTAGTATGGAAGCCTAAATGGAACAAAAAACAAGAACCTGTATCGATCACCTGAATTATGACTGACATAGAGAGATGAATAGCTCCAAAGTTAAACTAAGTTTCCTGCTGGAGACCACTTTGGACTGGATACAGACAAGCCATACGCAAATTTTGAAGGGGCCACCCAAGGACCTTTTTAGTTCCACTGATTAGTGGTTTCGGAGGCCTATTTTTTCAAATGAATTCAATATAAACTATGCCCCAGCTTGTGGCAATTTGAACGAGGTAGGGATCTGCAGAATACTTTTTCGTATGGGAACATCTAGGGACAATTGTGACTCAGTTTAAGTCTAATTCGACTTTTAGTTTCTGAAAAGAATATCTTTGAAGCTGTTTTCCCATAGGGTCCAATGTTGAACTCTGTTCCCTAGTGACAGCCATCTTGGATAAGGCATGGACCTGCCAGATACATTCTTTGAAGGGACCATCTAAGGACCATTGTGTTCAAGTTTCGTTCTAATTTGACTAGTATTTTGAGATCTTTGAAGGATCCAATGGCAAACTATGTTCCCTGCTTGCGGCCATCTTGAATGAGGTATGGACCTGCCAGATACCTTTTTAGGACATCTAAGGAACAATGTGACTAAGTTTGATTACTATTGGACGAGGAATTTCTGATTAGAAGATCTTTGAATGTGTTTTCCATATGGTCCTATATTAAAACTATTTTCCCGCTGTCAGCAATCTTGGATGAGGTTTGGACCTGCCAGATACCTTTTTGGAAGGGACCATCAAATGACCATTGCGACTAAGTTCGGTTATAATTGGACAAGAAGTTTCAGAGATCTTTGAATGTGCTTTTCCACAGTGTCCAATGTTAATACTATGTTTCCCGCTGGTGGCCATCTTGGATTGATTGATTGATTGAATATTGTTTAACGTCTACTGAGCAATATTTCAGCTATATCAAGACGAAAACAAGTTTGTTCATAAATAATCACTTTGGGGTATGGAAACGGTCATGGAACGGGAAATTCTGACTGCCACTGGAAAAGTAGGGTGAAATCGAAAGGGGCGGGGAATTTAGCTTGTAGCCGATCACCTACGGACCACTGAAAAAGAGCTTGCTACAAAGGCTCTTTTACGTGCAGGAAGCGTGGCATTTCTCCAAACAAGTGGACTTGAGTTTACATCCCATCCGAAAGATGGGTTGTGTATTTATTCATCCCGCACAACCACGGAATGGGTCCTATTTCTATATCCCGGGGATCCCTCGGGGTCGGCCGCGTTTAGGAGGGGTCATACCCCGCAAGCCGGAGATACTGGGTCCTATTTCTATATCTCGGGGTTCCCTTGGGGTAGCCATCTTAGATGAGGTACGGACCTGTCGGATACATTTTTAAAGGGGCCACCCACGCACTATTGTGACCAAGTTTGTTTCCCATTGGCCATGTAGGTTCAGGGGAGAACATCTTTAAATGAAAAGCCAACAAATGACCGACAACAGACGACGGACGCTAAGTAATGGCAAAAGCTCACCCTGGAGTAGCCAGGAGTAAACAGGAAGTATAAATTCGAAATGAACAACTAGCGGCTCAGAGAGTGAGCCTGTATCGCTCACCTGACAAAATGCTTCTATGCCATGCATGACCAAAAAAGATGTATTTAACCAATGAGGTCTAATGTTAAGCTATGTTCTCCATTGGCACAAGTGTTTTTAGTATGATCCTATTGAAATGAGTAATTTTTGCAAAGGACCTTCAATACACCATTCCATCACAGTTCAGTTAAATTTGCTTAAATAGTTTCAGAGAAGATAATGAAAAGTATAGTTTTCACATACCGCCCTATGATGTTAAACTATGTTCTGCACTGGAGGCCATGTTTTTTGTTGGATCGAAATGAAATGAGCAAATTTTGTAAAGTACCTTCTGTTCATCATTCCTGTAAATTTGGTTGAATTTGCTTCAGTAGTTTCAGAGAAGAAGATTAAAATGTGATTTTTCCCATAGGGTCCAAGGTTAAACATAAGTCCCTCACTGGCGGCCATGTTTTTTTCAGATTGAAATAAAATTTGAATTCTTTGTAAAGGACCTCTGGCACTTCAGTCCTGTAAAGTTTGGTTGAGTTTGCTTCAGTCCTTTCATAGGAGAACATGAAAATGTGATTTTCCAATAGGGTCCAATGTTAAGCCATGTTCCGTGCTGGCGGCCATGTTTTTTTGTCAGATCAGAAGGAAATGAGCAAACTTTGTTAAGGAACTTTAGTACATCATTCCTGTAAAGTTTGGTTGAATTTGCTTCAGTGGTTTCAGAGAAGAAGATGAAAATGTGATTTTTCCCATAGGGTACAATGTTAAACCTAAGTTCTGCGCTGGCGGTCATGTTTTTTATCGGATAGGACAAAAACAAGCAGTCTTTGTTAAGGACCTTCAGTACATCATTCATGTAAAGTTTGGTTGACTTTGCTTCAGTCGTTTCAGAGCGGAAGATGAAAATGTGATTTTCCCATTGGGTCCAATGTTAAACCATGTTCCATGCTGGCGGCCATGTTTTTTGTCAGATCGGAACATAAGTGAGCAATCATTGTTAAGGACCTTTAGTACATAATTCCTATTAAGTTTGGTTGAATTTGCGTCAGTGGTTTCAGAGCAGAAGATGAAAATGTGATTTTCTCATAGGGTACAATGTTAAACTTAAGATCCGTGCTGGCGGCCACATTTTTTTGTCAGATCGGAACGAAATGAGCAAACTTTGTAAAAGACCTTCCATACACCATTTCTGTAAAGTTTAGTTGAATTTGCTTCTGCCGTTTCAGAGCAGAAGATGAAAATGTGATTTTTCCCATAGGGTCCAATGTTTAACCATGTTCCGTGCTGGCGGCCATGTTTTTTGTCTGATTTGAAGGAGATAAAAAATTATAGTTATGGACCTTCCATGCATCATTCCTGTAAAGTTTGGTTGAATTTGCTTCAGACATTTCAGAGCAGAAGATGAAAATGTGGGGCCAATGTTAAACCATGTTCCGTGCTGGCGGCCATGTTTTTTGTCGGATTGGAACGAAATGAACAATCATTGTTAAGGACCTTTAGTGTATTATTCCTGTAAAGTTTGGTTGAATTTGCCTCAGTGGTTTCAGAGCAGAACATGAAAATGTGATTTTTCCCATAGGGTCCAATGTAAACCCCAAGTTCTGCGCTGGCGGCCATGTTTTTCGTCAGATCAGAAGGAAATGACCAATCATTGTCAATGACCTTTAGTACACCATTCCTGTAAAGTTTGGTTGAATTTGCTTCAGCCATTTCAGAGCAGAAGATGAAAATGTGATTTTCCCATAGGGTCCAATGTTAAACCATGTTCCGTGCTGGTGGTCATGTTTTTTGTCGGATCGGAACGAAATGAGCAATCATTGTTAATGACCTTTAGTGCATTATTCCTGTAAAGTTTGGTTGTTTTTGCTTCAGTGGTTTCAGAGCAGAACATGAAAATGTGATTTTTCCCATAGGGTCCAATGTAAAACCCAAATTCCTATTACGTTTGGTTGAATTTGCGTCAGTGGTTTCAGAGCAGAAGATGAAAATGTGATTTTTCCCATAGGGTACAATGTTAAACTTAAGCTCCGTGCTGGCGGCCATGTTTTTTGTCAGATCGGAACGAAATGATGAAACTTTGTAAAAGACCTTCCATACACCATTTCGTTAAAGTTTGGTTGAATTTGCTTCTGCCGTTTCAGAGCAGAAGATGAAAAGAAAATGTGATAATTCTCATAGAGTCTAATGTTTAACCATGTTCCGTGCTGGCGGCCATGTTTTTTGTCTGATTGGAAGGAGATAAAAAATTATTGTAAAGGACCTTCCATACATCATTCCTGTAGATGAAAATGTGATTTTCCCATAGGGTCCAATGTTAAACCATGTTCCGTGCTGGCGGCCATGTTTTTTGTCGGATCGGAACGAAATGAACAATCATTGTTAAGGACCTTTGGTGTATTATTCCTGTAAAGTTTGGTTGAATTTGCTTCAGTGGTTTCAGAGCAGAACATGAAAATGTGATTTTTCCCATAGGGTCCAATGTAAACCCCAAGTTCTGCGCTGGCGGCCATGTTTTTCGTCAGATCAGAAGGAAATGACCAATCATTGTCAATGACCTTTAGTACACCATTCCTGTAAAGTTTGGTTGAATTTGCTTCAGCCGTTTTAAATCAGAAGATGAAAATGTGATTTTCCCATAGGATCCAATGTTAAAACATGTTCCGTGCTGGCGGCCATGTTTTTTGTCCGATTGGAACAAAATGGGCATTCATTGTTAAGGACATTAAGTACATAATTCCTATTAAGTTTGGTTGAATTTGCTTCAGTGGTTTCAGAGCAGAAGATGAAAATGTGATTTTTCCCATAGGTTCCAATGTTAAACATAAGTTCCCCGCTGGCGGCCATGTTTTTTGACGGATCGGAACAAAAGGAGCAAACATTGTAAAGGACCTTCCATACATCATTCCTGTAAAGTTTGGTTGAATTTGCTTCAGCTGTTTCAGAGCAGAAGATGAAAATGTTGAACCATGTTCCGTGCTGGCTGCCATGTTTTTTGTCGGATCAGAACTAAATGAGCAATCATTGTTTAGGACCTTTAGTACATCATTCCTGTNAAGTGAAAATGTGATTTTTCCCATAGGGTCCAATGTTAAACCTAAGTTCTGCGCTGGCGGCCATGTTTTTTGTCGGATCAGAACAAAATGAGCAATCTTTGTAAAGGCCTTCCATACATCATTCCTGTAAAGTTTGGTTGAATTTGCTTCAGTAGTTTCAGAGGAGAAGATGAAAATGTGAAAAGTTTAACCGATGGACGACGGACGACAGACGACGGACGCCAAGTGATGGCAATAGCTCACACTGACCCTTTGGTCAGGTGAGTTAAAAAGGGGAAATGCTAAGTACCATACCAAATATCAAGAGCCTGTGATTGGAGGTCAGAGAAACATGCCAAGAAAATAAAGTGTGACGAACGGACAGTAAGAAGTTAACAAGTATACTCCCGATCTTTCAGAACAGAGGTATAATTAACACCTAGAACACATCATCTAAGAATCTCTATACACTAATGAAAACATGTACACTTAATATAAGTTTACAAGGGTACACAGTTGATCATAATAATATGGACTTTTTTTTTAAAAAAAATTTCCCTGCAAAAGATATGAAGAGTAAAGTGTCCTATGGCCATGATGCAGGCACTGATCCAGGAAATTTTAAAAGGGGGGTTCCGATTTAAAAATGAAAGGAAATTTCGCGAAATTTTTTGGGGTATTTCTTCGTAAAACATCAGGATTTTCACTAAAAAGTACATGATTGTCCAAAAAAAAGGGTGGGTTCCAACCCCCGGAACCCCCCCCCCTTTGGATCCGCCAATGATGATGGTTGTTTTTTTACGTTTAATTGCCCTCTGTTCTTTTGTTGCCCATGTTTATGTTTATATTGACTCATGACAAATTTCCATCTATGACCACTGTTCAACATATACAATAAATTCTGCTCAAACCAGTGCTAGCAGCCATCTCCATCACTCCATATCTCTTCATGCTATTTTTTCAAAATAACATGTTGCTGAATGTATAACCCCAGAATTCTCTGTGATTATTAAGTAACTTTGAATTTACCAATGGAAATTACAGCTATCTGCAAGGCCGGACGGACTAATAAGTATCCCAGCATATATATTCTTGTTTCTGAAAGTATTTAGGCCAACAAAGAAAATCAAAGTTTAACACTTTCCAGGCGGAATTAATTTTCTAGGCCTCCTCGTTTTCAAAACTTTGCAAACTTATGCAAATCTTATGCAAATGAATGGCTACTATTTAATGTAACTTTGACAGCAGCTTTATACAAATGTGTGAAACAGGACGGCGTTTGTACCCCCACTGTAAAATGGTATTCTGGTCATTTTTTTACTTTAAGGTTACCATGGAAACCTGCTGAGATGAGTCAGGCAAGTTATATTGTGCAGGTCAGTCCTCTTTACTATCATGTATAAAGGACATGAAAACAGGAAGATCTGATTTTGATAGTCCCTTTGATGCAAACTGCCGATTTCAGCAGGTTTGCATTCAACTTGGTGTCAAAAATTCAATTTTTTTTTAATGTTTTTCCTAACAGTCTTGTAGTCTGGCATATTTTAAGATCTCTAATATAAACAAAAAGTCCTAGAACTTGTGAATTTTGCTGCAGGTTTTGAAGTGAGGGGCATCTATCACAGCCAACACATCACCAAAAACCTCACTTTTTGTATCTGTTAGGTTCCATGGGTACTAAACAGGGTCCTGCAACTCTGAGAGCTTAAATTCTCGACTCTTTTAGGGTTATTTGTTTAGCCACCGTACCCATCTGTCTTTCATGCTTGATGAATTTCTATTTACAAGTGTATGGAATGCCATGAGGGGCATTACAGTAAGGACAGGGCTCATGAGGCATCATCCCGATAGAGAGGATTGAAGTGCAAAATTAATCATGTGAACATAGTGAAAAAGATATCCTGAAAGGTGAACTTTTACCCTTTTTGGGCCATTTAGGGCTTGCTATATGGTGTGAGGTTCCTCACTGTGTTGAAGACTGTACAGTGACCCTAGATGCTTTATTATGGGTCATTTTAACCTGGAGATTGGATGTTGTCTTCTTGACATTTACCCTATTTCTTTTCTTTTTCATATTGAACATGACTTACAAATTCTGGATGGGTGATATCAGTAAATGAAAACTCTCATATTTACCCCGTAAACAAGATATCATTGAAGTTTGGTTTCAAACTGTCTTACAACTACGAAGAAGTTTGGAATTGGGCTTTTTTTGGCTCATCAAGTCAGTCAAATCATTGGTTTTTAAAATAATAGGTACACAGCCATACATGGCATACATTAGGTATCTTTGAAAAAGATATTCTGGGTCCTAGAATTACCTCCCAACAAAAAATGTAAAGACAGAATGGTGAAACCAATATACCCTGTAACTTCATTGCTGAGGGTTTAATGAATGGCACATAATGCTGAAACTGGTACCAAAGGAAATGGAAACAGAGTATTTGCATCCTGTCCATACCAGTACATGTAAATGGATTCAACTAATTGTATTTGTTGGGAGTCTTTTCAAGATTTGTGGGTTATTTTGATCAATATATCTTTTTGTATTTGTAATGGTCAGTACATACTAAAAATATAGTAATAAATATTTTAATGAATTTCTATTAAATAATTTTTCAACAAGGTAGGTAAAGGCAATTTTGGGACTTTTTCAGCTAATTGTCTATTTATAGATTTGTAGATTGTTACCCTGGCGATTTGTTTTAGACTTCTGGGATTGTCGGCTAAAGTGTTCAGTGTTTTTAGAAATGATTTACCAGTAGCACCAAGAGGATGAAAATGAGACATAAATCTGGCTGTGTTCAAACAGTCGTACAACACGCCATGAGACATTGTATTGTAAAACACCATCAAAAGTTCTTGTGCACTTCCATTACTAAACACATTCTCTAGTTCCTTGATTTCATGGATGTAATGGTTTACAGCTTGTGTTCCTTGTCTCTTTAGAAATATTGAGCTCTGAGAATGACAGATTATAGGCTCAGAGGGGTATGGTTCTATGTCTGGATTAGCTCCCCAAGCCAACAACGTTTTCAGCCATTTTTGAATTTCTTGAAAGTCCTCTTGCAATCTTGCCATTTCTGTCAAACTAACAAACTCTATCAATGCATTTCCACACCCACCTTCTAAATGTTTACTTTTAACATCAGTGATAAGATTTGGATTCAGACCCTTTTTAAGAAATATCTCCAGTAAATTATTAATTAGCAAAGAATATCTCATTTTCAACTCGTAGTCACAGGTGGTGTCCCCTGTTGAAATGTGAAAATATCGACTGGCAATTTTAGCTAGAATAACTGTATGGTTCTTTTCCTTAATATAATCACCATTGCCAAGTAAAATATGAACAGCATGTAGCACAGCTTTCTCCTGACTACAAAGATTTTCAATGTCATCATTAAGTATACATTGTATCATTAAGTATAAAGGAGTATGTCCAAACGGACATGGCATGTCTAAATCGGAACCATGCCTCAGTAATACTTCTATTGCACTACCCAGATGTCCATAATCATTCTTGTAACTATAAATAGAACTTATGGAAGTTCTAACACAGTCCACTTGGTGGGCTTCTTCTGTGCAAGATTTGAGCGTGATATGCATCAATTTTGACAGTGCATGAAGTCCATTACTATTTACAATGTCCGGATCAGCATTAAATCGAAGAAGTAATTCAAGGGTACCAATCACTTGATCTTGATAATCTGGTTGTAACTGGTTTCTTGGAACTTCAGATAGTAGTTCACCAGGGTGTAGAAGATCTCCTCCAATATACGACACATGCGTCACAAGTACATGTAACGGTGTTTCTCCATTATTATTTTTATAATTGATTAATTGCTCTACACCAGTTGTCAGCAAATATTTTGTTGTCTCATAAATAGAAAATAGCCCATCAATATCATTACGGTAAAGTCTATGAAGAGCCGTTTCTCCAATATTAGATACAATCTTTACATCAGCTCCATTGTCTACTAGTGTTTTAGAACATGTCCTACCCCAGACTACTGCCAGCAATAGGGGTGTGTCCTTGTTGGCATCAAATGCATTGACAGTTGTGGGATTGCCAGATATGATTTTCACAATGCAGTTATTTGCTCCTCTACGACAAGCAAAATGAAGAAGTTCCTCCGGATCTGGAGTTATCTCTCCGTTTTCTAGCATATGACTCAATAGTAATGTAAAGCATGATACGTTATCTCTTGCTATTGCCCAATACACTGGTAATAAATGATTCAAATTACATTTATAAACAGGACGATCTATAATCCCAAACCATCGTTTAAATTTGATTGGTTGATGGGGATCAGGAAAGCAGATACCAGCGGATAAGTTGGACTTTCTTCCACTCTGTAGGAGGTATTGTAATATTGACAGATGACCGAGAGAAGCAGCCAGATGTACCGGAGGGCTACATTGTTGATATCCATCAGTGTACTGCCATTTCATAAGAATCGTTACAAGATCTTGGTTACCATCAATTATAGCTAGTTGTAACAAGTTGTAACCCATTGACTTGTCACAAATACTAAGTACATCTTCATCAAGAGGAAGGGAGCTAATCAGCTCAATAATGTCAAATCCAAATTTAGAAATATCATTCTTGTGATGAAGAAGATAAAATATTCGGAGGACTCGTAACTCTGTGTCTGGTGATGGAGGCTGTAAACGTTTACTTTCGAAGAATATTTTGACTGGCCAGAATGTTCCAAGGTACTGATTTAATAAGTGTAAACAATTGTACGTAAAATGTACGAAGGATGTCATTCTTGTTTTTCTAACCCATTTACATGCATTACTTCCTGACTTCTCTACGCCTTTTGATGTCTCTGACACTGTAGAATTCCTATAGTGCTACATTTACATGTATTACTTCATGACTTCCTCTGTATGTCTTCTGAAGTCTCTGATATGACACTGTAGAGTTCCTGTAGCTGTACATCTGTAGACCTAAAATGATAAATGTATACATGAACATGTAAATAGATAATTACTATATGTTACACTTACAATACATATGAAGGATAATATTATGTGGAAGTGTGCACTATATAGTATACACAAAACAGTGTATGTATATTTCAGTGTAAATTTTTTGTTCTGTGTTGTATTTTGTAATGAGAAACCTCGGTGGGTTATCTCCCTGTACCAAATTAGTTATATATAGTTAAAGTGATGATAATTTTAATTTAAATATCAAAAAAGGATATTAATATGCTAATTAAAATCATCTCCACTTTGAACCATACAAAACTAACTTGGTACAAATGTACATGGAGATAACAGACCGATGTTTCTCACTGTGAAAGTCTTCTTGCAAACCTATATTCATGCATGTATGCAATTTTTCTGTAAAGTTGATGATATAATTATCAGAAGTCCACAGAATTAATTTACTTATTTGTCATGACAAGTGGACTTTAAGCTTACTCTAGTAAATATTTTGTGTAGATTTATCAATTTTAAATTCAACATGTTGAGATTTTCATACCTCAACACTGAATCTTTTTGTGTTGAGTGCATGTCTGCTGTCATGACGTTTAGAATTGTTCATTAATTATTATTTTAAGGAAGCATGAGTCTCATAAATTTCATATGAAAACTCTGACCTTTGGTTTTGAAAAGCTTTGCTAATAGCAAATACCTCCCCTTTTTTCCTGAAAATATTCAAAGACCAATTATCTCCCCTCCAAAATTTCTGACAGGAACCATATCACTTCCTGCAAATCTTCAGGTGGTGCACTACAACTGTGTGACATTTCATCAGAATCCAAGTACCCGTTTAAGAGGACAGGTGCTGACAAGGCTCATCCCCTCTTTTATCCAGAAATTATTCAAAGACAAATTATCTCCCCTTAAAAATTTCAGGCAGCAACCACATAACTTCATGCACATCTCCAGGTGGTGTACTACAACTGTTTCATCAAAATCCAAGCAGCCATTTAAGAGAACATGTGCTGACAAGGTTTGTCCCCCCACCCCAGTTTTTACAGAAAATATAAATTACAACCCCCCACCCCTCAAAATTTCATGCAGCAACCATATAACTTCATGCACATTCTCATATGGTGTACTACAACTGTGTAACAATTCATCAAAATCCAAGCAGTGGTTTAGGAGAACATGAGCTGACAAGAATTGTCCCCCCTTTTTTCAGAAAATATCCAAAGACCAATCATCACCCCTTCAAAATTTCAGGCAGAAACCATATAACTTCTTGCACATCTTCAGGTGGTGACAGTACTACAACCATGACAACTGTGATAGATTTCATTAAAATCAAAGAAGCCTTTTAATCGAACATGTGCTGACAATGTTCCCCTCCCTTTTTTCCAGGAAATAGTCAAAGAGGAATTATCTCCCCTTCAAAATTTCAGGACGAAACCATATATCTTCATGCACATCTTTAGATTGTGTACTACAACTGTGTAACATTTCATCAAAATCCAAGCAGCTGTTTAAGTGAACATGTGCTGACAAGGTACATGGACAGACAGACGGATAGACAGACAGACAGACAGCTTGATTCCTATATACTCCCCAAACTTTTTTGCTGGGGGTATAATTATTCAGTTGGTACATGTAGATTACTGTCTGGTTAAAATGCTAAGTGGATATCAATTTGGATATATGAAACAGTTTTCAAGAATGAACAATTTACAACAATTTCTCATACAGTTCTATGTTAAACTGTACTACCCAGTGGCACCCATCTTTTTTAAATTTCGTTTTCATAACATAGAAAAGGGGAAGTAACTCAACTTCATAATTACTTAGTTTAATCAATTTGTTTTTGTTCTGTTCATGAAAACACAGCCTGCTAAGCTAACCTCTTTGCACAGCATTGTCATATGTTAATCATGTCAGTATACAGGAATAGACCATCATTATTCTTGCTAACAATTTCATTCATGTGTTAAATTAATGTCACAGGTTACATTCAAATAGAAAAAAGAAGGGAAACGGGGAATGTGTCAAAGCATTCATTGCAGCTGTCATCCCAAAGTGCAAATACGGTTTATTTTGGGCATGTCAGTAAGCAGAAATGGACTTTAACTATTCCACCTAACCAAGTCACTCATGCGTAAAATGTAGGTCATAGACAGCATCAGAAGAAAGCATTCCAGCTGTCATCCCAAAATGCATCATACATACCAATATGGTTGATGTGGGGCATGTCAGTAAGCAGGAATGGTCTTTAACCTTCTATCTAACCAAGTTACTCATGCGTAAATTGTAGGTCAGAGACAGCTTCCAAAGCATGCACTCCAGCTGTCATCCAAAAATGCATCATACATATCCAAATGGTTGATGTGGGGCATGTCAGTAAGCGGGAAAGGACTTTAACCATTCTATTTAACCGAGTATGTAGGTCAGAGACAGCATCCTAAGCATGCATTACAGCTGTCATCCCAAAATGCATCATACATACCCATATGGTTGATGTGGGCATGTCAGTAAGCTGGAATGGAATTTAACCATTCTACCTAATCGAGTCACTTATGCGTAAAATATAGGTCAGAGACAGCATCTGAAGCATGCATTCCAGCAGTCATCCCAAAACGCATCATACATACCCATATGGTTGATGTGGGCATGTCTGTAAGCAGGAATGCACTTTAACTATTCTACCTAACCGAACTGTTCAAAAGCAACCTACAATCCAAATATTATTCCCATACCACTTACATTGATTGAGAAACTGCTCTAATCAGGAAAACTTAACTATGTTCACTACACCATGAAAATGAGGTCAAGGTCAGACTGACATGTTCTAACCAAGACCAAGCTATATACCAAATATCATTGACCTATCACTTGTAATTATTGAGAAACAAAGGAGGTTCACTACTCATGTTTTGGGATTTCTGTCAGATTTTCGGAATCCATGGGTTTTATCCATTCAAAAGCATTATAATTTTTTGCCCATTGACCCTCTTATTTTTTTTCCATAATTTCATTCTATACATCTTTATGAGCATTCTGTAAAATTTTCAATGAATTCTATTTATTCTGTCACATTCATTCATGGTCAAACCGTGGTAATGTTAATCCTATGAAAAATCAGAGGAGTTCAGTTTCCCGCCAAATTTTCAAACACTTTTATCGCAAAAAACGATATCATCAACCTATCGATTTTTTTTCACTTAAATTACTTCTTTTTTAATTTTCTAATAAAAAATAATGTTTATTTGAAATCCTGTTTATTTTTCAAATGGAGTAGAAACCCATTTAAGCAAAAAAAACTTAACTGGTCACTGGAATGCCAAATTGAGGTCAAGGTCAAAAGCCATATGGCAGACTGACATGTACAAACCAAGATCTATATACATGTACCAATATCATAAACAAATCACTTGTAGTTATTTAGAAAATAACTTGTAGTTATTGAGAAACAGACTTCTGCAAAAAAACTTAACCTGGTCACTGGACTGTGAAATTGAGGACAAGGTCAAAAGCCATATGGCAGACTGACATGTACATTGTACTAACCAAGATCAAGCTATATACCAACAAGAGCTGTTGCCGAATAGCAGTCAAATATACCCCCCACTCATTGAACCCTGAATCAATATGGTAAGTGCAAATTTAAGTTGGTGTGGACACAATACAGGTGTGGACACAGTACAGGTGTGGACACAATACAAGTATGGACACAATGATAATCTTCAAGAACAACTTTTCACAAGGTTCCAATGACAGCATGCCAATTCACATACTGCAGTACGTAATTAACCTACATTATAAAACATGCACTCAAACCGGTGCTAGGGGCCGTCTTGAACTTACTATGAGTGTTCATTTTTTTTGGTGTAAAAAGGGCAACGGCGAAAGTTGTTTATTACCATAAAAACACCCAATTCACCCCTTTATTCTGCAACAGATGAAGCCCCTTTGGGCCTCTTGTTTATTGGAATGGATTTAATTGTTAAATGCATCTGTTTAAACATGCTATGAGAAATCTACAGAAAAATACTGCATCAAGATCCAACAAAAAATTCAAAATGTTCATTTTTTTCCATTTTATCCCCTTTGGGCCTCTTGTTTCTCAAAAACAGTAAATGCTACCTCAAATCTGTTGGCATACTACAGTTGCACAATTTTATTGGCAACAACATTAAACAGACAGACACAGATACAGGACAAAAACAATAAAAACTAGAGGCTCTCAAGAGCCTGTATAGCTCACCTGATCCATGACTGGCATAAACTGCAGCCCAATGTTAAAGTGTCTCATTTTCTAGAAGTTTCAAAGGAGAAAATCTTTGAACGTGTTTTCCCCATAGGGTCCAATGTTAAACAATGGTCCTCACTGGCCGCCATCTTGGATAAGGTGCAGACTTGTCAGACATAATTTTTTAAGAAGACCATTAATGGCCTATTGTGACCAAGTAGTTTCAGAGAAGAATGTCTTTGAATGTGTTTTTCCCACAGGGTCCAATGTTAAACTATGTCTCCCGCTGGCGGCCATCTTGGAATACATGCAGACTTACCAGACACATTCTTAGATAGGTACCGACTATGGACAGTTGTCACCAAGTATGGTTCCAATTGGGCAAGTGGGCAAGTAGATTCAGCAGTTTCAACGGTAGTTTAAAGCACCACTATCCATTACAACCAATTTCAGACCATCATTCAAAAAAAAATTTTGGCAGGGGTTCCCCTTATAATTCAGATAATGCATATTGCTGAAATCAAAACATTCCAAGTCC
>MJUU01013694.1:0-28714 GCA_002080025.1 Modiolus philippinarum | reverse complement strand
TGCAAATTTTAGCAAAAATCAAAAAGGAATTATGAAATTATGCTCAAGAAACCAGTTTTATTACCACTGGGTGTAAAATGCAAATTTATAGATGCATTACGGTACTCTGCTCTCAAAAACAATGTTAGGTCTATAAATTATCTATTGTGACCTTGACTTTCCACATACATACCAAAAAACATTCGATGTCTTCCATATTTTGGAACATTTATCTACGCAAGTATATCTAATTCATAAAGACATTCTAATGCTATGCGCTGGAAACATGTTTGTGCTTTTAAATACTTTAGTATCTTCTTTTTTGCCTGCTTATTTTCCAGTATGTGGGGACAAGGAAATAGCTATGGTCATTTGTTGCCTCTTTCATTCTCTTGTATAACGCGATTTTTACTAATGCATATTTTGTGAATTGGTACCATACGCCGATATTTTTTAATGAATGTTTTATTTTTGATTGCGTTTAGGAGTAAATAACAAGATAATAATGTAACTATTACAATGTTTTAAAATTTTCTTGTGGACCACTTTGGGATATCAAATGATAATATTTTTCCCCTTTAACAGCTCTATTTTCCTCCACTTGAATTGACTTTACTACAGGAATTTGCATGTTAAACACTGTGAGTGTCTTATAGTGCACCTGTTATCACCCATGGTTTTAGATTGGGTCCGTTGTTCAACTCTATGATTGTGCCCGTTTTTTCTGTATCATGCTTGTGCGAAGTCTTCATTTCTATTGTTTCCGATATTGCCATTGTCTTTTGACTGTTCTTTTTTCGGATTGCTGGTTCAGTTTATATTATAGGAATAAAAGTAATTTTGGAGGAGTTTATCGATATGTAAACGCGGCCGACTCACTCACAAACTAAATAAAGTCCGAAGGACTTTATGTAGAGTTTGTGAGTGAAAGGCCGCGTTTACACATCCATAAACTCCTCCAAAATTACTTTTATTCCTTATAATTCCAATCCTTTGAACTTTAAACAATGTTGTCATTGATTTTTACGTCACCATATACTGCACTTTTTAATGTCGTAGTGCATTAATGGGCAAGAAAAGTTTATCGAGAAATAACTTTTTTGTTGTTCATGACGTTGACCAATGAAATTGGACGTTGCATTAGCAATTGGAATGATATACTTTTAAATAAGCTCTTTATTAATTTGTGAATTCGATGCCCATTGCATCTTATTTTGTACTGTTTGTATGGATATTAAATGAAGGGTGAACTGTTTGTGTTATAATGTGGTGTGACGAGACCTCAAAATTTCCCATTATACAAAGATTAAGAAACTGCAAACTGTCTATCCTTTAGGTCTAAATGACAATATAATGGGTATTGGTAATATTTCTAAAACCAATTCTGTAAATATTTTGGATATTGTTTCTAAACCTCTACGTAACAAGCGATCTCATGGACGTAGAATTAACCGTAATAAACGTAGATTACATTCTGTCAACACCACTGTTGCAGATCTAATTAACATTTCTAAAAATAATGGTCGACATCAACTTTTAAGTACATTATGTTCCATACCTGCCACCAAATTAAACAATATCCTTGATGAATGCGAAACTATTTCGTACCTTAGTCCTAAATACGAAACTACAAAGATAATAATTGCGTTCTGCTATTTTAAGCTTTTTCCTAAAATCGATCGTCCTGACCAACATCAAAAACATTTCCTAAAGATAAAATACATAGACAAAGGATAGATTTTATAAATATTGCTGGCATTCTAAATGATCATTCGGTTCAAGAAAAAATTCCTGGCTATTTCGAAAATACAGAACTTTCCATCATTTGTTACGTATACAAGAAACCCAACCGGCAGTACGTCTTCAATTACAGTAAAGTTTGTAAAGATATACATCAACAATTCTGTGCCTGATACATGAAATTGCAACAATTCAAAATATGCCTATGCTCCTAGCTCCCATGTCATCACAGCAGATCTCAACATCTTGCAGGACAAAGAGCTTATTAATTTCTTAAAGAAAGGTCCAAAATATAGGCCACCTTCTAAAATTAATTGGAAAGATTGTCGTAATATCATCCACGACTCACTTAAAACTTATTGTAAAAATTGGATTAAACGTGAACACGTTGACAAAAAATCTTTGGATTCTTTCTTTAATGCTATTCTGAAAATTGTCGATATCCGAATTAAACAGTTTGAACAACATTTCCGCTATGACAACAAAAATAAACCCACCGATGAAACTTAAAGAATTTGGAAAGGAATTTGTTGTTGTCCCAGCTGATAAGGCTGCTAATAACATCATCATAGTCTGTCGTAAACATTATATAGAAGTACTCCAAAAAGAAATTACCAGTTCACATACTTTTCAATTAACGCAATTAACGGAAAGTGATATTACAAACAAACATTTTCTAACAGCCACATCTTTACAGGCTAAACCTGATAGTAAAACAGTTCCAACTATGTACTGGGTTCCTAAACTCCAAAAAACGCCATATAAATCTAGATTCATTTTGTCATCTAGTCACTGTTCTACAACTAAAGTTTCTATTATACTCACTAATACTTTGACTGCTATTAAAACCTGGTTATAAATTTCTGTAACAAAGTATATGAAAACAGTGGTGTCAATCATTTTTGGAGTGTAAAAAAATTCATTGGAAGTTCTCGATAAATTGAATGCTTATAATGCCCCTTTTGAATCCCTTGAAAGTTTTGATTTCTCAACCCTCTACACTACCTTACCACATAATCTTATAAAGGAAAAATTCATACGTCTTATTCAATGGGCATTCAAAAAATCTGATTGTGAATATATATGTTCCAATTCCTTTAAAACACATTTTAGTAATACAAAACAAAAGAATTCAACTAATTGGACTTGTTTTGATATGATTTCAGCACTTGAATTTTTACTTGACAATATATTCATTCGTTTCGGTAATTGTATTTATCGCCAGGTCATAGGAATTCCTATGGGTACCAATTGTGCACCACTTATAGCGGACCTCTTTTTGTACTGCTACGAATCTCAGTTTATGACCAACATCAGCAAAGACCCATCTAAACAGCATTTAATTGAAAAGTTTAACAACACTTTCCGATTTTAACTTTAAATAATGACGACTTCAATACGTATTATAAGGACATCTACCCTAAAGAACTTACTTTGAATAAAGCCAATTCTGATAATCATCATTGTCCGTTCTTAGACATCAATTTTGATATAACGAATGGTAAATTAGATACTAAAATTTATTTTACGGTAATGTTTACATAACAGTAAAAAATACTTAAACTCGCCTAACAAACTTATAAAACCTTTAAATCGTCTAAATTTCAAAAATCTGTATTGCATGGACACGGGTTATGTATTCCGGTATATACATGAAATCATTATTCTAAACTCCTCACAGGAAGGGATCTTGGTGGAAGCTGTATACTGAGGGTACATAACTTACTTTGTCAGTTGGTGATGGGTCTGGAGCTGGCATGCCAGTTAACTGTTAGTAGTCTCTTGTGATTTCATGTTTTTGTCCGTATATTTAGTTCTTTCAGTTTCATTTTTCACAATTGACTCAGTCCTGTTGCCAACTGAATTTTACTGTTGTTACGATTGTTTTTTGATTTATTACATTGGCTGTAGGGGGAATGTTTGGATCCAATAAAACTAGTTTAACCCCGCCGCAGCAGGTTTGCGCCTGTCCTAAGTCAGGAATTCATTAAGCCTTTGTGTGTCTTGTCCTTTTTCTAGTTAGTTTACTTTATGTCTATAGGAGTCTAGGATGATGTTTATTTCGCTGGACTTGATTGCTCTTTGTTCAGGGGCCGACTCCGACCTGCCGTTGGGTGTGGGGTTTTCTCACCGTTCATTGAAGATCTTATGGCGGCTTTGAGTTGTTATTACTCCCCTTTGGGTCGTTGTCTCTTTGACACATTCCCCGTTTCCCTTCTTTTTTCTATTATTAATAGAAACTCGGTAATTAATACACTTAATTATTTTGATACAAATGTTCCGAAATATTTATAAAATAGAGGCTCATAGACTATGCCTGTTTCTCTCACCTGACAAAATGCTTTTTTCAAAGGGTTCAAATTTTGAACTATGTTCCTCATGTGTTTTGCCGAAAAGGAGCAATATGAGCAATCATTGAAAAGGACCTTCCCTACATCATTTAAGTAATAAATCTAATTAAAAATTCAAATTCAAATTCTCTATTGTCTTAGAACATGAAATGTGTGTGACAACTAATAAGCAACATGTATAACCAATACTATTTAAATACTATTTAAACATATAATAAACATGTTAAATAATCTAAGTCCCTGACCTCAGTCTCGTTGACTGCTCTACTAGAAACCTACATTTAACTTGTTAGGAAGAAGCGGGATTTTATGAGTTAGTAATTTCTGTTCGTCTTTTATATTTACACCCCCACTTTAGCGGGGCGGTTTATAGTGATCATGGTGTCCGTTTGTTCGTTATTTTGTCCGCCATAGGGGTACACACTTTGTGGCGACAACTCCTCAAAGACCACTGTGTGAAATTCAATGAAACTTTCACAGAATGTTCAGTGCCATTGTGCACCATCTATTTTGAAATTTAATTTGATTTTTCATGTCTTGAATAAAATGGGTAGCCCGCCACAGGGGTACACTCTTTGTGGCAACAACTCCTCCTTAATCACTGAGCAAAATTCACTGAAGCTATAAAGGAATGTTCAGTGCAAGTTGGCATTGTGCACCAGCTGTTTTAAAATTTCATTTGATTTGATTTTTTTTTCATTTTTGATCTCTTGAATCAAATAGGAACCCCCATAAGGGTACACACTTTGTGGCGACAACTCCTCCTATGCCACTGAGTGACTTTTACTAGAACTTTCACAGTGTGTTGCAATTGTGCACCAGATATTTTGAAATTCTAGATGATTTGATTTTTTTTTATTTCTTGAATAAAGTGGGGAGCCTGCCAAAGGATACACACTTTGTGGCAACAACTCCTCCTACAATATTTATCGAAATTCACTGAAACTTTCACAGAATGTTCAAAACATTTTGGCATTGTGTACCAGCTATTTTGAAATTTGATTTGATTTGATTTCTATTTTTAAGTCTTCAATGAAATTGGGAGCGGGGGTATATTCTAGTGAGCTTTGCTCATGGTTTCTAATGTTTGTCCTAAGGAATTGTTTCTCGTATGAAAAAAGTAATTGTTTTTTTTTCATCTTCAACTGAATTGCATGTTTTACATTTGAAATTGGTTTCAATAATTTCAGAGGCAGATGATGAAAATGTTTTTCAAAAAGGGTCCTTTGTTTAGCTATGTTCGGCACTTGCAGTCATGTTTTTTTTTATTTCGGATCCAAACAGAATGAACATTTTTAAGTAAAGGACGTTCTATATCACATTTCTGCATAGTTAGCGGCCATGATTTTTGGTCGAATTAGAATGGAATGGGAAATCTTTTTTAAGTGCCTTACCTACATACTTCTAGTATAATTTAGTAAATTAGCGTCAATAATTTGAGAAAAGATCATGAAAAACATGTTTTTATATAGGGTCAAGATCCATGCTAATTTTTTTGTGTTTTTTTTTTTTTTGTTTTTTTTTATTTATTTTTTTTATAAAGCCCTTTTCTACATAGTTTCAGAGAAGAAGATGATAAAAAATATTTTTCCATAGGGTCTAATGTTTAAATGTTTAACCAAGATCCATGCTAGTAGCCATTTTTATTGGCAAATCGGGAAAACAGAGTAATCTTTGTAAAAGACCTTCCATACATTACTTTTGTAAAGTTTGGTTGAATTTGCTTGAATATCAAAATATGAATTTCCCACAATATCAAAATAATATATATATATATGTGTGTGTGTTCTGTGCTAGTGGTTATGTTTTTATCGAATTGAAACGAAAAGAACAATCTTTGTAAAAGACCTTCCGTACACCATTCCAGTACAGTTTCTTTTATTTTACTACAATGGTTTAAGGAAAGATAATGAAAATGATGCTTTTCCCATAGGGTCCCATTTGAATCTAGAAATTTCGCGCTTGTAGCCTTGTTTTTTGTTTGTCGGATTGGAGTGAAATGAGCAAACTATTAAAGGACCTTCAATATATCATTCCAGTGCAGTTTAGGTATTTGCTTCAGTAGTTTTTTTTTTTTTTGTTTTTTTTTAGTCAAAACCGAACAAACTGGGCAATCTATTTTACAGGGCCGTCAATATATCATTCCAGTACAGTTTAATTAAATTTGCTTCCATAGAGTAGATGACATGGTGTTCCTCTCTTAAAGTTCCATGTTTAACTAAATTGACCACGTTCCTTGTCGGATCAGAACGAAAGCATTAATTTTTTGTCAAGGACTTCCATATATCATTCCTGTAAAATTTGGTTGAATTTGCTTCATTTGTGTCAGAGGAGAAAGTGAAACAGACGGACAACAGACGGACGTCAAGTAATGGCAAGAACCCTTTGGATCAGGTGAACTAAAAAAAACACCCGTTTGCTTTTTAATAACATTGTATAGTCGTGCGCTTTTACTATTTTGTCTCTGTAATAATCACATTTTTGTCTAAGAATATTAAAAAAGAGTCAAGTAAAACGGTTTAATTTGTCCTTTTCAATAACCGCTGCACCATGGCTTTATGAAACTTATGAACTGTTGTATAGTATATAAGTCTTACTAATTAGTTTTACTCTTTATGACAATGTTCAACAATTGTTTCAATTGAAGAAAAATCATTGATTTGTTAAAATCATTACAGAATATTATATCTCTATAGTAACGTACAAAATAACGTAATGCAATAACCCTAAATCATTGCATTTATCGTTTGTTTTCAGAACTAATACATGTCTGCATAATTTGAAAAGCAAATAAAAAGTAATTTCCTGCTTAAATATTTTTTTTCGATGTGTTCACTGATATTACATAAAATAGCCGTAATATTTTAAAACTCTTAAAGCAATAATTATAGGTTACCCTCTAGAGGGAGTTCGACTTCCTAATAATTGTTACTGCATGTATTGGTGATCAATAAGGTCGAACTAAGAAACTTTTTAATAATAGTTCAATATATGGACACGTCTAAGGGGAACATGCCAGTTCTATCAATTAATTCATTGTCAATCCATATTTCGATCCCGATTTGAATCGTAGAGACCTAGATTGACTAACCTCTAACTCGATTACGTCACTTCTCTGTATATATGCAAGATTATCAAGATTATCAATCAGCGGTCATTTTGTCTAACTATTCATGAAAATCTCCATTTAAGCTCAGCTGAATCACTGTGAGCTATCGCCATCACTTGGTGTCCGTTTGTCGTCCGTTAACTTTCACATTTTTATCTTTCCATCTGAAACAACTGAAGCAAATTCAATTAAACTGTACATGAATGATGTATGGAAGGTCCTTTACAAAGATTGCTCATTTTTTTTCTGATCCGACATAGATATGGCCGCCACCGCAGAACTTAGATTTAACATAGGATCCTATGGGAAAAATCACTTTTCATCTTCTCCTCTGAAACCGCTAAAGCATATTCAACACAACTTTACAGGAATGATGTATGGAAGGTCCTTAACACTGAATTCTCATTTCATTTTCCTCCGACAAAAACCATCGCCGCCGTGGCGGAGCTAATGTTTAACATTGGACTCTATGGCAAAAAATCTGATTTTCACCCTCTCCTCTGAAACCACCGAAGCATATTCAACCCATCTTTACAGTAATGATTTATGAAAGGTTTTTTATAAAGATTGCTCATTTTGTTCCGATTTGACAAAAACATGGCTGCCAGCGGAGAACTAAGGTTAAACATTTGACCGTATTGGAAAAATCACATTGTCAACTTCTCTGAAACAGCCGAAGCAAATGCAACCAAACTTTACACTAATGATCTATGAAAGGTCCTTTACACACGTTGCTCATTTCGTGTCGATCAGACAAAAACATGGCCGCTAGACTAGAACTTAGGTTTAACGGAAAAATCACATTTTCAACTTCTTCTCTGAATCTGCTGAAGCAAATGCAACCAAACTTTACAGTGATGATGTATGAAGGTTCTTTTCAACGATTGTTCATTGTTTCCTATCCGAAAAAAACATTGTCGCCAGCCTTAGGTATAACATTTGACCTTATCGGAAATATTACATTTTCAACTTCTCTGAAAATGCTGAAGTAAATGCAACCAAACTTTACAGGGATGATATATGGAAGGTCTTTTAAAATGTTTGCTAATTTAATTCTGATCTGACAAAAAACAGCCATTGCGAAACTTAGGTTTAACACTGGATCCTATTGGAAAAAATCATATTTTCATCTTCTCCTGTGAAACCAAACTTTACAGGAATGATGTATGGAAGGTCCTTTACAAAGATTGCTCACCTCATTTTGATCCGACAAAAAACATGGCTGACAGCGAGGAAGATAGCTTAACATTGGACCCTATGGAGAAAACACATTTTCATCTCTCCTCTGAAACCACGTTAGCATATTAAACCAAACTTTTCAGGACTGATGTATGGAAGGTCCTTTACAAAGATTGTTCATTTTGTTCTGATGTGATAAAAAAAACGGCTGCCAGCACAGAACATAGTTTAAAACAAGTGTGGATCGTATTGCAAGGAAATACCAAGTCCCCTACCGGTAGAACAAGGCTTTATTACACAAGCAAAAATGGTAAAATATGTTTTCAAAGTCCAAGCCCTATAACTCCGTCAAAAATCAGTGGACCAGAACCCAACTTCAACTAGGTCTGTCACTCATTAAGGTAGACACGCATACAAAATCTCAAATCAATACCTGCAATGGTTTAGAAAAAAGGTCACACTAAAATTTTTCTAAGTCCAAGGCCCATAACTCTGTCAAAAATCAGTGGGCCGGAACAAAACTTACACTTGATCTGTACCTCATTAAGGTAGACTCACATACAAAATATCAGATCAATATCTGCAATGGTTAAGAAAAAAGTACGGAAAACTGATGCGGGACTGACAGACGGACACACAGACGGACGGAGTGCAAACCTAAAGTCCCCTATGGCTATCGCCGGTAGGGGACTAATAAGACACGAAAGGAAAATGATCACTTTCAACATCTTCTCTGAAACTGTTGGAGGAAATTTAATCATACATCATTTAAATGATGCATGGAAGATCCTACCCAAATATTGCTCATTTCGGTCAGATCAGACAAAAATCATGGTTGCCGGGCCTGACCGTAGTTTAAAATGGACCATTTGAGAAAATCAACCTTTTCATCGTCGGCTATAAAAAATGAAGCAGAATTAATTAACCATTTTGGAATGATTTATGGAAGGTCCTTTTAAAAGATAACTCATTTCGATTGGATCTGACAAAAACATGGGTACCATTGGAGAACAAATCTTAACATTAGACGTATGGAAGAAAACACATACTTTTTTGTTCGTCGGCATTTGCATGCAAAGAAGCATTTTGTCGGTTGAGCGATACATTCTCTGTTTAGAAAGTTTATCCTGTCCTGTGACATTTCAAACCAACCAAGCCAGTCTCCACATTTTTCAAGATAGAAATTTGATAAATTTGAATGATTAAGAATTGACTGTTGTCTAATCTACAATACTTTGGCTTTTATTGCCAAATTAACTCTAATAGTTTCATTCTTTAGCATAAGGGACCGACCATTTAACCTGAAGGGAGGGGGTTATGGTTTTTTCTGGACAGAAATTTTTTTTTTCTGGCTTCGCGCGAAATTTTTTTTTTCACGTGTATCAACAAAATATTTTTTCTCAAAATTAACATTTTTTTAGCAGAAATCCCCCTCCCCCTCTTCAAGTTAACTGGTCGGTCCCTAAAGATAAAGTTAACCTTGTTTTTTTTATGTTTTTGATTTGTTTTGAAATTTTCTGCGCAGTAAAGACAATTCTAGAGAAATACAGCATATATACATGATTGAAGCTGCAGGCAAAAACAAGGTCCGCATGTAACTTCTAACCTGTATTTGGATAATTGATACAATGAGCATACTTACTTCTTCCTCTCTGAATAATCCTGTCTATCACCTCGTTTATTTCGTCATCTAATAAATCATCACCGATTGAAATGACGTCTGCTAGGGTTATGTTATTATTTCGGAACGCTTCTTCATTCGACCTAGACGAATAATCACAAAACACCTTCTTCTGGTCAGTTTTCCGTCTAGAAATCATGACCACTCGGTCCCAGTTGAAATGTTTGAAAAGTTCTACAAACGCAGCTCCGAGTCTGTTAAAAGGAGGTCCAAGTCGAACGAGCGTTTTGTACACACTTTTGTCTGCAAGCGTTGGATCGGACGATGCCTGAGAAAACATTGGAATATTCCAAACAGACGCCAAAAGTCCAGTTGGAATTGTTGCTGAAAAAAAAACAAATATTTAAACTACATTGAAGATATTTTTCAATTAAGACACGGTTTATCTTGTTTCATTTTGCTATTTATATTTTTTTATCTTTTCAGAACAGAAGATCAAACACACTATTTAGTTTTGAAGCAATATAGACCTTCGAACTTTCATGCTTATTTTTTCAGATCTGAAATTACCGATACTCTGTTTTAGTTTTATATGTTACCTTCCTTGATTGTAGACTTGTTCTACTCAAAAAACGTACGTTCAACTTAGTGAATTATAAAAGCTTCATAACTTACATGCAGAGCAAGGGGGACCAATAAATGCATCAACACCATCTTGTTCTTTGAGAATTAGAGCACCAGCAACGCCTCCCGATGCAGAGCATGCGTCATTATACCATATCACACTACAAAAAAATAAGTAGAATATTGAGTGAAAGCATGGCCTTATTTTACAAAGTGTAAAATCCATAACTTTTAAATCAAGGAGAGTTATTTTGCAGTGAGGTTGGAGTACAAGAAGCCTAGAAGTGAAATATTCTTTTTGAGACTATTAGTTGTATGCTTATATTTAAGAATTGAATGCATTATTTTGAAGTTTCATTGGGATATGAAAGGGTTGACCGAAGCACATTTTAAATGAAGCGCGGTAGCGCTTCATGTTGAAAATATGCGCCCGGTCAACCCTTTCATAGTCCCTATGAAACTTCAAAATAATGCATTCAATTCTAATAATTACATTTTAAACCTGAAATATAAAAAACAACTTTATTTACAGGGAAGTACACCATGTAGATTGGGATTCTATTTTTACTAATTCATCCGCCACGTGAACACGTGGTCAAATGTGTTTCATGGGAATTGCAACTTCACATTGATATGCCACGTGATCGATGTTGTCCTATCAAACTGACGGAATTCAAATGACTATTCATGAAATGTAATTATATATCTGTATAGGGCTCGTTATCGGAATATTTTCATAAAGCGAAAGTTTGTTCTATTGTGCTGCGTGCATTTTTACGAGTAGTTAATATGCCAAAGAATACAAAATGTGTTCATGATTGAAAAAAAGGAATTTTTAGGAAATATTGTAAACGTTAAAATAGAATCTATTCTTTGCTATTGTAAAGTATACAAGTAACATTCATTTATGTATCTCCTCAGACTGATACCAAAAATTTTGTTTTAAAACTAATAGAGAAATAAATAGATTTTGCATGCACGAGAGTGAATCTGCTTTATATTGGATATTCAATTTTCGAAATGATATTGGTTTTTGATTGGATTCCCTCTGTGACCAACAGGCTAAATTTCCGACATTGATAGTTTCTCATCATCAGTGTTATATAAAATGTCAGACAGATCTAGAGAACAATGACCGTGCAAAAATGAAAAATTTGAGCTAAATCAGCTAAGATGAAAGCGTTTGGGATACATAACCTCTTTTAGACTTTAACCCCTATACTGGTACTAGTCTTTCCGTCAATATTGGAAATAAAGCAATTACAGTACATTATTTGAATACCCGAGGGCGTCAATCGTAGATTTGACGGTCAGTGCAGCCTGTAAACGTATATTTTGACCGTTAAATCAAGATTGACGCCCTTTGGGTATATTCAAAAAGTGTACTGTAATGGCAAATCTAATGCAATTTTAAAACCGATTTTATGCTTTAGTTTTGACTTGTTTGTTTGTAACTATATTAGGAACGAGACTAAACAGGTAACCTACTTTGTCCCAGGCGTGTAGATGGTGAAATTGACGGTCAGTTTTGACCAATCAAAACCTCCGTTATATAAATGTTGTATTCGTGTAAACATATTTTATTAATAACTTGTAATATATATGATGTACATAGAAACAATTATCAAATCAAACTATTACACAAATTACTAATTAGAATTTGAAAACAAGGGCCTGACCCTTATATTAATTCATATCCTAGGGGTATAAGATACACTTCAAAACGATTCAATACAGCATGCTCAAAATCAAGTTTAAGAGTTACAGTATATGACAATACAAGTTATTATAAGTACAAAATACGCAAAAAAGTCGAAATTATATTTCAACATCAACGAAGGTTGGATACTAGAAAAGATGTGTAAAGTGTGTCAAGAAGTAGTGCGGGTGGGGGCAAGTGAAAAGCGATTACTGATAATAGAATTTTGTACTGATTTAATAAAAATTACGTATTCATTTTGTTCCTGTGAGAGTTAATCAGATCCATAAAGGTACAAGTTAGTCGTTAATCAAAAGGGAATCTTCATACTTAATATATATTGACTGCATGGTACATCGTGATAAGTAGTGATTCGTTGTTTCTGGTTCTCCACAAGCACAGTTAGGACTTTGAATAAGTTAATATAAATGATCATTTAGACTGGAAGAATTCATTCGCAGTCTAGCGTGAAGAATTTGACCTGTACAGGAACCCGCATAATAGAAGGGGGGTTTCTTAATTAATCAGCTTAGTTTTGAACTATTTCAGTGTTGTATTAGAATTATTGATCTGTGATGGATGTCTTAGTAGAAATAAATATGGAATGACTTTATTATTATATATCGGCAAAAATATCGAAATAGAAATACAGAAAAGGGGGAAAAGATCTAAAATAAGAAAAAAGAAAAAACGACAATTCAGATGTAAAACAAATGGAGACAATATCACAAAGATAAAACAAGTAAACAAAATAAACAAGGACGCAAAAAAGTACTAGCTAGCAGTGTTTACCCAATAATGAACTTGATGTATCATCAGGTGCTGTGGAAACATTACCCTTTATTGTTGTATTCAGAATAATGAGCTTAATTGCATTTTGTTATTTAGCCTAGTCTGGAATATCAAAATAAAAATGTTTAGTCTCTATTCAATTATCATTAAGTTTCGTTGCGGACACATAGAACTAGAACATAGCCTTTAATTTGATTTCAAATTCATTTTTTTCCTGTCATATATTGATCGAAATCCGTTACAAAAATAACAAAACAACATGTGGTCGTCTTCTTCGGGATGTACATAAAACATCAACCATTTGTATATGAGCAAATATAGTTTAGTGACACGAAAGAAAAAATTCAACTTAACCCAAATTAACCACTACATTGCTACTATTTTATTTAAGAAAAGCATGACCCATATTGATTTAATTCGTCTTGGAATGCAAAAGTGTGCACTATTGAGATAAATTTATGGGAAATCGCCTTGTAAATTGGTGGTGTCCTTTTTAGACATGTCCTGATATTTCCCTGTTTATGCTTTCTACACATGTCTTGGTATTTTTCCTGTTTATGCATTTTAGACCAGTCTTTGTATTCTTTGTTTAATAGATTAGTTTTCGACACCCTTGTTATAATGGAGTTATTCGAAAAATAGTTCTTTTCTGTTATATAAATATATACTAGCTGAGAAATACGAGCTGAGAAATCCATCCGAGCAAAACAAATTACTAATAAGAAAAAGAAGGGAAACGGGGAATGTGTCAAAGAGACAACGACCCTAAGGGGAGCAATAACAACTCAAAGCCACCATAAGATCTTCAATGAACGGTGAGAAAACCCCACATCCAACGGTAGGTCGGAGTTGGCCCCTAAATAAAAGAGTAATCAAGTTCATACTAATAGTATTATGCAGATCAAGACAGATGACGCAAATTTATCGATATATTTTCTTTAAAATTCTTTTGATCGTTAACCTTTGATTGTTTTTAATTATTATTTGCAAGATGAAACTTTTTTTTATAATTTATTGCTTATAAGTAATGAATAATTGTAATGCATCTATGTGACAGATACACACGGGAAATGTTACTCTAATTATGCTTTATGACAGATAAGATAGCAAGACTGCAGAGAAACAAAATACCGAAGTTACTGTAAATTTAGTTTCTGGAGATGGCCATTTTAGCTTCACATTTCTCTTCAGTGAAGATCAAATCAAAACATTTGGAGGAGCATAAAGAGAACAAATAAGGGACCGACCATTTAACCTGAAAAGGGGGTATGGTTTTTTTTCTGGACAGAAATTTATGTATTTTTTTCACGTGTATCAACAAAATATTTTTTTCAAAAATTAACATTATTTTTTTGGGCAGAAAGCCTCCTTCAGAAATTTTTTTTCATCATTTTGGCAGCCAAAATATTTTTTTCACATAAAATCAGGTTAAAAATATTTTTTTTAGAAAAAAACCATAGCCCCCCCCCCCTTTTCAAGTTAAATGGTCGGTCCCTAATCGATAGAATCTAAATGAAAAGTCAAAATAAGCTAAAGACAGAGCTATAAACGTGGGAGATACTCGCTTGTTAAAACAAAATTTCCAGAATTCTAATATTTTGAGTTTCCAAATAAAAATGGGCTTTCGGTTCAGCATTACTTTGTTTGTGAATGCCCCCAGGGAATAACACTCCCCAATAGAGTCATCGGTCCAGTGGTAATCAATAACAAAATTACGCAGTTATCTGTAAATGGCCATTTTGACAAGTTGTGTTTCTTCAGTGCAGATCAAATCATTGACGCATTTGGAATATATTATTCAACATATATGTAAAGGTTAACAGCAGAACAAAACACCAATTATAAGTGACTTGTTTGTGTTTTGTTTGTACATTGGCTTCGCAACTATGATGTAGAAGGTATACGGGCTACATAACTCTTCCTGCAGTTTTATGATGGGAAGTTTTTATTTTTCTGATCATATATCAAAAAATACGCATATAGTAAGAATTTTGGAATTTTGTAGAGTTGAAAAAATATAGATTGTTGAGCTAGGAATAGAGGGCATGTATTTTATCTTGTTTTGGAAATATTTTCATACATCAAAAATTTGCATGTAGTTAGGATTTTGAGTTCTCGGCATAATTTCGATAGTTGTATCTTGACGTTTCACAGGGAATGTTTACTCATAGTCTCCAATGTAAATAATCCAGAAATTTATTTGTTTTATTAGTGAATCTTTTGGAAAAAAAAAAAATTAAAAAAGAGTTACAAGATGTCTCTTTTTCAGACGTATGTCTGGTGGTTTTGTGCATCACGAGTCATAAGTCATTTACGAAATGTAGGTAATACTGCAAAAAAGTGCAGAAGTTTAGCTATAAACTTATGACCATATAACTCGGCATAAAATCATCTTCCAACCAAAAACATACTCGAAAATAGTGACTCAATTCAGTACAGATTTGCATACAAAATCTGAAATTCGGATGTGGAATACATGCATGTATCGAAATTATTTCCAAGTTATATCAAAAGTTCAAGATTAAAAGGGCATACTGTGAAACTAAAATAGAAGTTCCCTGAAAAGTCAAATTTTCTGTTTTTAAATTTGCGAATATTTGTCACTAACCTCTCAACATGACATTGGCCTTGTCTTAACGTTTAAGCATATTAATTCCTCATTCCTTTTATCAGAATGTAAATCCTGGAAAATTACACCTGTGGACCAGATGCATATTGCAAATATGACATTAATTACTTATTTTGAACACCTGCAATGATATTAACCATTCGATGACATCAAAATATTTCTACAAAATTAAGCATTTTCCAGTTCAGAACAAACGTTGTGTAATTTTTTTCTTAGGGACCGACCATTTAACATGAAGGAGGGGGGGGGGGTATTGACAGAAACAATTTTTTTTTTTTTCACGTGTGTCAACAAAATATTTTTTTTCAAAATTAAGATTATTTTCGGGGGCAGAAAGCCTCCGTCAGAAAATTTTTTTTCATCATTTTGGCAGGCAAAATATTTTTTTCACATAAACTCGGCTCCAGATTATTTTTTTTTAGAATAAAAAAAAACCATACCCCCCCCCCCCACACACACACCTTCAAGTTAAATATTCAATGATATACTACTTTATATAGCAAATTAAAACGATTAGGCTTCAAAATCTCTCAACTTTATATGAAGTATATATGGCTGCTGCTACCAAACGTGATAAGTAATTGCTACCGTTGCAGTTAAGAATCCATTCTTTTCCCAAATTNTATTTTCGGGGGCAGTAAGCCTCCGTCAGAAAATTTTTTTTCATCATTTTGGCAGGCAAAATATTTTTTTCACATAAAATCGGCTCCAGATTATTTTTTTTAGAATAAAAAAAAACCATAAGCCCACCCCACCCCCCACCTTCAAGTTAAATGTTCGGTCCCTTAGTGTTGCCTGGCCATGTTTTTCAAGCATTTCTTTATGAATTTGTCACAAACACATTTAGTTTAATGACAATAAAGTATTTGATTTGATTTATATGTTATCACGTAATTTGTTTTAGCCAAGTATTCATATTTTACTGGTTATCACCGATGAATCTGGAAAAGGGAGTACTACAGCCTACTATATCCATGACTTCATTTCAAATGCAATGATATACTACTTTATAAAGCAAATTAAAACGATTAGGCTTCAAAATCTCTCAACTTTATATGAAGTATATATGGCTGCTGCTACCAAACGTGATAAGTAATTGCTACCGTTGCTATTAAGAATCCATTCTTTTCCCAAATTTTGAAAAAATTAGAAAAATCTTTCCTAATCGATTTTTTTCATGATAAATGTAAAAAAAATGGATAACAGGAAACACCTACAATGGCTGAAAATTATAATTACATGCCATAATATGTCATGGAACTACACTTCTACTTGATCATTCGACGGAATAGCTTAAAAATAATGATGATAGTTATAATGGTCACTTAATTCTTGTGCCACAATCAAGTTGATGTCATTCATTAGAGACTAACACTCTATATACATGTATATTATGTCACATCTCTAATTATTCTATAAGTATACACAATCGGTACTATTGGCTACTTTGATTTTTTTTTCTCGCTTACATCAGAGATACTAATTATGTATAGATCTTGCTAAGACTCTTATTGTCCACGAAACCATTGTCCACAACCCGGCTAATACGTTGTGAAGCGTACATCTTTTGCGCGAGTGAATAGTTCAGGGAATTATATCGTTAGAAGGTATTAGTCAACGAGAGTAATTCATGTAATTTGCTTGACATGATCTAAACCGATGTCATTCGTTGAAACAGTCAAATGCAGCTATATAGTGAAAATCCATTTTCAGTGGCCGTTAAATGTGATGTTCTTTAAGACACCAAAGGGACTGACCAAACACTCCATCATTCTTGTTCATTCAGACTATCTTCAGACTATCAATTTCTGAATGTATATTAAATCTTGTCCAAAACTGGTCCTCGTTTATGCAAATGGGGGTAAAAAAATTACCGAACAGAATTGTCAATTGATAGCCTTAGTCCTTGAGGCTAAAAAGGCAAAACAGGTGGAAATTGCCGGAAAATTGTAGACCGCAATGGTCCTGACTTAATTGGTACAGGAATTTCAAGATATGGTTTATGGTTTGTTAAACCTCTCCTTCCATCGCGGTAGTGTCTGATAGCAACTCCACAGCAATTGTTATTGAAAGGTCGTAGACAGTAAAAAGAAACTTGTTAAAACATCATAAGAAAATATATAATAAAGTCAATTCATAGTAATTCTCATACATTTTGATTAAAATTTGGGTCACATGAGTCACATGTTTGACAGATTTTGTCAATTTATATATATATATATATATATATATATATATATATATATATTGATATCCCAAAATATAAACTAATTGCTATTTTGATTGGCAATGGCTTATCACTTTCGAGGAAAATCTGTTCATTCTTGGTTTTCTTTCAGTATTCCTTCATACACACTGTAAAATGGCTTAGATTGACATAATAAGTCTGCTACATCTGATACAGAAAATATCTTACGAAAGTCTGGTATCGTACCCCTAGAAAACATACATATATCATACAAAAATTAGAGCAGGTTTTGAAAATAATCCTACAAATGAAAAAAATCAAGATGGCCATACTTGTTTCGTAACAGGTTCAATGGGGTAGGTAATAAACTCCGCCAACTAAAATTCACACAATCGAAAATTTTCAGCACAGGTATGATATAAACTGTAAGACTGTTATCATATATTGTAGAACAAATATTGCTGCGGTCAAGGAAGTAGCAAAACGAAGTCAAGATTTACACAACAAGCTTACACTTTGTGTTAGGTTCATCGATGTCAAATGTCTACATTGTAGAAATCCTGACAAATGTATACAATGTTGTCTTCGCACGACGGCGAGTCGATGAAAGGAAGAGAGCTTGGGATGTAAATCTAAATTTCGGTAAACTGAAAGTTTTGCCTCTTGCTTGACCGCAGCAATAAAGCTGTGTCTACCCATGAATTGAATTTTCGTTCACTGGTAAGGCCATTTTCGGAATATGCGTACTGAATGTTGATAGTTGTATCTGCTTCCTAGAGATATATGGTGTTTATATATACCTGACCTGTTGCCTATAAGTTATAAGAAGCAAGATATTTTATGCCCACTGACCATTCGTCATTCGTTTTTGAAGGTAATACTAACTATTTTTTAGTGAAAGTATGATTGCAAACCTCCGTCTTTCCAAAATGACCTGTATTTATCTTGATTTGATATTTAAGAATTTTATAAATGAATGTGACAACATAAGTCCGAAGTCCGATGTATTTCAGAGGGAGAAACAAGCAAGAAAAAATAATTACCGCAAACAGCACACATACACAAAAACATAACAGCCGCCTTATCCCCAACTTGGGATGGACACTTTATGAATAAAATGCTGGGTTAAAGCAGGTTAAGTGATACACCATCCTGCCCCTAATATGACGACTATCTATGGCGTCTGTAAAATTATGTTAGCGCCTGTAAAATTTCCTGAGGAGAATTAAGTAATTCAAAAATCCCTACCTTACATTGATTCCAGTGATAATTCCTTCAGAGGTAGCTTTATCGATAGCCATAGTTGCAGCTGCAGCATTATTCTCAAAACCAAGTCTCGGATGACGAAAAGGGCTCAACATTCCAATCTTTATATCCAAGCCATACAAACATTTCAAATTCAAAAGGAACCACGTGAATTTAAAAATAATACTAAAGAATTTTACATACATCATATTCATGGAAATTTTGTTGGTATTCGCGATTCGACTGGCTGTCTTGGCCAGTCTGAGGCGTTTTCTGTGAAAGTATAAATATATATTTTTCTTGAATGGAAATAGTTAGTAGTAACTTATTAGAGAAATCCAATATACACTGTGTTGATTGGCTACTAAGCCGACTCAATCCAAAGTACGTAATTATGATATTATCCAGAGTCATTCTCAGAAAATATTAATATTCTGTAGAATATATATTGATTAAGATTAATTTTGAAATAATTTTTATATAACTGAAAATGGATTAGTTTATCAAAATGTTATTACAATGTACGAAGAAATCAAACAAAATGTGAATAAAATGCCAAAACAATATATAGATAAGTTAATTGAGCACAAATAAAATACAATGTTGACTATGGCACCAAATAATATAGTAAAATTAATGTCTTTAGCAGATAAAAAAAGAAACAAGCAAACAATAAACCCCCCCCCCCCCAAAAAAAACAAAAAAAAAACAACAACAACAAAAAAACAACAACTACTAGGGAAAAACAAAATCAAAGAAGACAATAAAAAATAAATGAAGCCCAAACCACACGACTAAATAAAAAAGATTGTAAGGGTTCATGAATGTATATGTTACAGGGCATATTGGAATCCGGGAGGATCCGGGATCCTCCTAGGGCAAATTGGAATTCTGATTTCTCCCCCAATCAGATAAGACTCAGTCTATGTTTATGTGCATTTGCAACAGTAAATGTAATACTTTCATGACTGCGTTGCACAAACGAAAATTAAAGTTAATTGACGTTTAAATTTCAAGTGTAAATTAATTTAATTGATTATTTTTAAAGATTTCATCTACAATTAGAAGTTAGACATTAATCAACTTTAATTGACCTATGTGCAACCCAGTCCAGGCGGCAGGTGTTTACTTCGGAAAGCTAAATTCACTTGTTCCTCAAAATGTCACAAGAACAATTTGAAGAAGTGTTGCAATAAATAGGTTTGAGTAAAAGAAGAAAAAATGTAAAAATGTTGTACTTGTAACTGTTTTAAACTGCCAAAATATACTGATTTAGTTTTTAAATCAATAAATCAATAAATATTAGATTTTATTGTTCGTTTATTTTAATTTAGCTAATAAAAGAATCTTAACTGGTTTAAAATAACAGCAGGATCCAGAATCCTCCTAACAACAATATCTAGTATGATTCTGGATCGTCCTAGAAAATCAGTAGGATCCAGAATCCTCCCAGGGCAAATCTGGATATCTTAATTTGTCCTAGTAGAAATCGGAATTCTAATTTACACTGGATTAAAACCAGGGCAAATCAGAATTCCAATTTGTCCTAGGAGAAATCAGAATTCCAATTTGTCCTAGGAGTAATCAGAATTCCAATTTGCCCTAGGAGGATTCCGGATCCCGCTGGATTCCAATTTGCCCTGTAACATATATATGGGTCATTCTCAAAAATTGTCAATATTTTGGAGATGATTTAAGAAAAAATCAAACTGGCCATTTTGTTTCAGTTTTAAGGTTTTTGGGTCCTTAATCATTTGAAGTTTGAGAAACAACATCTCAGCATTAACTTTGAATGCATAAAAATATATTTTAAGGGGCCGACCATTTAACTTGAAGGGGGGGGGGCAATGGTTTTTTTCTAAAAAAAATATTTTGGATCTGATTCTATGTGAAAAAAATATTTTGGCTGCCAAAATGATGAAAAAAAAATTTCTGAAGGAGGCTTTCTGCCCCAAAAAATAATGTTAATTTTGAAAAAAAATATTTTGTTGATACGCATGCAAAAAATAAATAATTTGCCGAAAGCTTTAAATTATCGACTTTATAAAGAAAAATTCGAATTTGAAAAATACTTCAAAATTTTAGATAATAGAGATATCTTTACTTTTTGTAAGTTTAGGACAACAAATACAAATTTGCCTGTAGAAATTGGACGATGGAATAGCATTCCAAGGGAAAATAGATAGCCCTGTCCTTGATAAACTAGAGTTTTCTATGTATCGTGTGCGTTTTTGTCACATGTACATTCACTCCATATCCTTTCATTTTTCCTATTGCCAGTTGTGTCAGTCTAATCAAATAGGAGATGAATTCCATTACATATTACAATGTGAAATTCTAAAAGAACAAAGAAAATTGTGCATTGAAAAACGTTTAAGAGTCCCCGTAAATGTTTTGAAATTTAAAGAAATTATGTCATGTAGTATTCAGTCAAAATTACGAAAGCTTTGTATGTTGATTCGAAAAATTAACAGTTTTTTATAATCCTCTGGGTAAAATTTTTTTTTGCTAAGTTAGATACCATTTTAACACTGTTTATTAGTATTTCATTCAATTATTTTTTTTTCTAGGTTCCTTATTTAGGATTTGTCAATAACTTTATTACTTCGAACATTTAACAGTATTGGAAATGATGTCATGTATATCTGTTATTTTAATTATTATCTCTGTACCAATGTATTTANTCTTTCAGACCGGCTCGAAATAGTATCAGTAAACGAAACTGATCAAAATTTTATTGATTCATGCGTAACTGAACTTGGAGATTTATTTATCTCGGCTGCAAGCACAATTTTTGGAACCTATACCCCTCGTAAAAAACAAAACATATAGAAAAGGTTGATAAACCATGTTTCAATTTAGAGTGCAAATTTGCGAGGCAAAATTATAGAAAATTGAAACGAAAAAGAAAAATAAGCGCTTCCCGAGTTAGTGGTCAAGAAGTCAAAATTGCTGAAAAGCACTACAAGAAAACAATGGACAAAAACATAAAAAAAAACACCGAAAAGAACTCTCAACCAGAATGAAGTCTATACGCAAAAACGATCCAAAGGAATATTGGAAATTATTAAAGTCAGGGAAACCTCCCAAACAACCGAATATAGACTTTAATAATCTTTTTACCTTTTTTAAAGATTTAAATACTTTAGACGAAACAAATGAATCAGATGACACATTTGATTTCGATCCAAATTTCATAGATGATAATAACGAATTTATAAATTCTGCCATCACAAAAGAAGAGATCCTAAAAAACATAAGAAATCTGAAGAACAATAAAGCTTCAGGTGATGACAAAATTATTAATGAATACATAAAAACTACCTGTAATCAATTTATCGATATATACGAAAAATTATTCAACATAATTTTTGATACCGGTATCATTCCAGAGATTTGGCTGCTCGGTACGATAAAACCTATTTATAAAAACAAGTAAGATAAACACAATCCAAAAAATTTTCGCCCAATAACAATCCTTAGTTGTCTAGGAAAGTTGTTTACATCTATATTAAATGCAAGGCTTAACTTATACTCTGAAAGATTTCACTTGTTAACTGAAAGTCAATGTGGTTTTCGTTCTGGATATTCTACAATTGATTGTATTTATTCTATTTTTTGCTTTCTTCGAAATTCTTAAACGAAAAAAACGACAGATGTACTGCACTTTCATCGATTTCGAGAAAGCCTTTGACACCGTTTGGAGAGTAGCTTTGTGGCACAAACTGTTATTGAGTAAAATAAATGGTAAAATGTACAATATCATGGTGAATATGTATAACAGAATCAAATCATGTATTGTATATAATAGTGATAAATCTGAATATTTCCCATGTGAAGTAGGTGTTCGACAAGGGGAAAATTTATCCCCTTTTCTCTTTGCTGTATTTTTGAATGATCTTGAAAGCTTTATGGCTGACAAAAATATTTCAGGCTTAGAAACAATATCAGCTGAATTAGAAAACAAGTTAGACATATATATGAAATTTTTTGTCCTTTTGTACGCAGACAACACTGTCCTGATGTCGGAAACTCCGAGTGGTTTGCAAAATTTACTAAATGAATTTTCCGAATATAGCAAAATTTGGAAACTTAAAGTAAACGTAGATAAAACTAAAATTGTGATTTTTTTCTACAAAGAGAACTCCCGACAACACAGACTTTTTCTTTCGAGGTACAAAAATTGAAACGGTCACTGAATTTAATTACTTGGGTATAATTTTTTCCAAGAATGGTACTTTTAAATCGGCGAAAATAAAAAATATCGAAAATGCAACGAAAGCCTTGTACAAATTATAAGAAGAGGTAAAAGACATAACCTATCAATTGAATGTTTGTTGAATTTATTTGATATAATTGTTAAACCCATGTTACTTTACGGATGTGAAGTATGGGGATTTGGAAATAATTATTCTATTGAAAAAATCCACTTAAAATTTTGCAAACTTATACTTCATTTGAAACCGTGAAACCACGCCCAATTTTATGGTCTATGGGGAACTTGGTCGTTATCCTATTATCATTGATATCAAAACTAGAATTATCTCTTATTGGAGTAAATTGATTACAGGGAAATCCACAAAGCTTTCATCTGTATCTTATAAATTATTATATGATTTATATACACAAGAAAATATATCTTTCCCATGGGTTAAATTTGTAAATTGTGTTATGAATGAATGTGGTATGTCAAATATTTGGACTTATCAAAATGAAAATTTGAATAATGAAATGATTGTTGCTAGTGTAAAATTACGACTAAGAGACCAGTTTATACAAGAATGGAGAAGTAATATTGAAAATTCGCCGAAAGCTTTAAATTATCGACTTTATAAAGAAAAATTCGAATTTGAAAAATACTTCAAAATTTTAGATAATAGAGATATCTTTACTTTTTGTAAGTTTAGGACAACAAATACAAATTTGCCTGTAGAAATTGGACGATGGAATAGCATTCCAAGGGAAAATAGATAGCCCTGTCCTTGATAAACTAGAGTTTTCTATGTATCGTGTGCGTTTTTGTCACATGTACATTCACTCCATATCCTTTCATTTTTCCTATTGCCAGTTGTGTCAGTCTAATCAAATAGGAGATGAATTCCATTACACATTACAATGTGAAATTCTAAAAGAACAAAGAAAATTGTGCATTGAAAAACGTTTAAGAGTCCCCGTAAATGTTTTGAAATTTAAAGAAATTATGTCATGTAGTATTCAGTCAAAATTACGAAAGCTTTGTATGTTGATTCGAAAAATTAACAGTTTTTTATAATCCTCTGGGTAAAATTTTTTTTTGCTAAGTTAGATACCATTTTAACACTGTTTATTAGTATTTCATTCAATTATTTTTTTTTCTAGGTTCCTTATTTAGGATTTGTCAATAACTTTATTACTTCGAACATTTAACAGTATTGGAAATGATGTCATGTATATCTGTTATTTTAATTATTATCTCTGTACCAATGTATTTACTATTGTTTATGAGAATAAAGATTTATATAATATATAAAAAGAATATTGCCATTCTAACCCTCTTGATATAATGAACAAATAATAGTTACTGGTATAAAATGATATCGTCTCGATTTAGTTAATTACATAATTGTTTTTTTAATTGCAAGTCTCTTGCGTACATGAACGGGATTAGATCTTTAAAACTTTTACAATTTATTTACTAATCATTTTAAATATAAAAAAATTGTTATTGTTTATATCATTATCTCAAACATACGCTATCTTTCCTCTTAATTTTGACCACTAGGATTGAACTACGAATTTCTGGTTTGTCAAAAACTGGTCAGTAACACCAGGGACAATTGTGTAACACAAGGGACACAATTTGAACCACTAGTGACTTTCTACCATCAAAAATAAAAAACTGTCTCTATAGGTTTACAATTTAATTATTTCAGTTTGATGACCCAAAGATGGAACGATGAAACCAACATTTTCATTCAAAGAGAATCAAAATTTTAACTTAAAACATGAAAATAATACAAATTTTATCTTCAGTAACACAAGGGAACATTTAGTAACACCAGGGACAAGTATCGAGTACATATAAACATTGCTTTCTTCGTATAAAATGATTAAGCGTTCTAATCTTAATTACTTAATCATGTTAATGGAAAAGTAGAGGTCAATTACTTCATCTGATTGAAGAGAAAAATCACATCCAGGCATCCCGCAATCGCCCAAGCAGGTAACAATAGGGACATTTGGTAACACAAGTGACATTTGATGTCTACATTATCAATTAAAAGTTTTTTGAAAGTTTTCACGTTTATTTTTTTACTTCTGAAAACATATTAGTAATCATCAATTACTCCCTTCTTTCTAAGAAACATAAAGAAAAGCTAACCCAAATGAATTTTAGCACGTCAAAATTTATTTGTTTTTGCATGTTAATGTTTCGGCTACTTTTGTCATCAGATTTTTGTGCATTCTAATAGATCTTTTAGTTTTGTTAAACTATCGAATTAAGAAGTATAAAATTACTGATTCATTGCTCTATTTACTTTAAAATTTTATTTGTATTCAATGGTAATATCGAAGTTGCTTCGTTGAGTTAGCAATCATGTATGTCCCTTGTGTTACTTTAAATGTCCCTTGTGTTACTTTAAATGTCCCTCGTGTTACTTTTTAAAAACGTCCCTTGTGTTACTGTCTGTATAATGTTTCAAAAACCCTTACTATTATGAATAAGGACATATGTTTCCAATAAAATGAACTAGAAAAGTATTGTGCACGGGGTGATTGCATTTGTTTTTGTCTTCCTCTCAAACCTGGTTGTTTAGAATCAACTTGTCGCCCCTGATTTTACGAATTTGGTCCCTTGTGTTACGTAACACAAGGGACAGTAACACAAGGGACATATTCATTACTAAATCCAATTTTATTTGCATTGTATGTTCCCTTGTACAACGAATCAGCTTGTTCTGCAAAGCAAATTACTAAATACAAATACTGGTCACAAGCTGGTGCTAAATAAATATGAAGAATAATAGAATATGCACTAACAACAGGACAGAAATAAAAATTGTGGAATGGTTTTGTGTTTTTCCTTTGAAGTAAAATTTACTTTATATAAGATACAGTTGAATTTAGGAAAGGGGAGGAGCATAAATGAATGTCACAAATGTACAATAACTGACTGTAACTCCAGTTATTGTACGCCTCTGTATCTCCAATTATTGTACACTTTTGGAGGTCAGAATACATTTTCAAAGGAAATAATTTCCGAAAACGAAGCATTTTATTTAAAAAAAAATAACATCAAATTTTTGTGAAAACATGTAATAAAAATTGTGTCAGCTGTAAAAAAAAAATAGAAAAACAAACGCTGTCCGGATTTCATTCGTTTTCATCTAATTTGGGTTGAAAAACGGCCAGCTTTACAACCAAATCCCTTGTTCTTCAAGAAAGTCCTTTTCGCATATGCCTTTGCTTTTGAATTACCGCAATTACCCACATATAATGAGATACACGTATCTCGGTAGATATTTAGCGCCATTCTGCCTTCGAATCCATACTGAATTTATCCATCTAGTGCATGTGCATGTCAGTGTGGCGCTACTCTCTCTCTATTTATTGAAAACGTTGACGGTTCAGTATGTTTATCCTTTTGTGTTCATATCTTTTTTTCTATCATTTTTTTTTAAATCTTGAACTGAACTCTTCTGTCATCCATGTTCAGGGCATAATCAATGTTCGTTTCCCTTGTCTTTTCCATTGTTTCAAATGTACCGAGAATACCCATATACTGGTTTACCGTTAAAAAAAACTGTTTATGTTCAATTCTGTATTGTCGGCAATCTGTGTGCTAAATCAACAACAGAAGAATTATTTACTGCTTTCATTATCTGGAGTATTTCAATCTCACGACGGCATTTTAAAATCTATCTTTCTTCTGTGTTGGAAAGCTCTAAAAATTCAACGTCTGTCCTTGTGTGATTCATTGTATGAAACCACTACTTATAATAAAGTAACACCCAACGTGCTGAAAATTTCCCAAAATATCTTTACCTAACTACTTTCTGCTTTTTCATTGGACCATTCCACAAATCATTTACAGAACACGTGATTATCTGTATCAGGTTTACAATGAAGGGGCGTGGAAATCATCTCGTCCTGACGGACTCGATGATTTCCACGCCCCTTCATTGTAAATCTGATACAGATACACACTTGTTCTGTAAATATAACTTACGGTGCTACCCTGCATACCTAGGAGGTAGATTTTTATGCTTGAATAGCATCAAAGTGCTTAATGGAATATCCAATATTTCAAAGGAAGGCACCAAGTTAATCAGTAAGAGATAAAACCCTTACTTCCTGGTTGAATTACACGGTTACAGTAACACAAGGGACACGGCGAAAAACACATGTTTTTCCTGTATTTTTTTCATAGAATATGTTCGTGCTTGGTATTGTTTATGTGTTATCTTCAAAGAAATTATATGATAGAAAATAAATATTAAAATTTTGAATTTGAATTTTCAATTTTTTAAAAGATATCTTGACATATTTTTGCTATCACGGCGAAATCACAAACAGTTTTTACCAAAATTTCCACTTTTGAAGTCAAATTAAACAAAGAATTAGACATAAAAGGATTATTTTTGTATTACAAATCACTCCATACATTACCAATATACATCCTGAAAATTTTAAAAAGTGAAAAAAAATACCCTATATCACGCATACAACCGAAAAACATAAATATCGGCAATTTTTGAGAATGACCAATATATATCTTACACCAGTTTTAGAATCGTAATATAGATTTTTGACATTCAGTGTTTAAATCAGTAGATTTCACCCCGCACACTGGGATGAATTGTGACGAGAAAATTTCCTTATTTACGTGAATGGCATTTAATTTCTACAGATGCGACTCGATTAAGTGTCTTATTTACGTCAATGTGCACCTTATTGTCGTCAATTTGTTATCGACTTAAATAAGGCATTTAATCGAGTCGCATCTATAGAAATTAAATGCCATTGACATAAATAAGGAAATTTCGATACGCACTTCGGCCCCAGAGCCCCATATATTCAAAAATTACACTTATATCAGTCGACATAAGTTAAACTATGCAACATTTTATGTTTGATAAAGAAAAAAAATGGTTCCTAGTATGCCCAAAAAGATATCATATGAAAAAGAAAGAAATGTCAAGGAGACAACATCCCATATCCAGGTTAAAACGACCCAAAACAAAGCATCTAGGGGTCACCATACGGTCTTCAACACAGTGAGGAACCTCACACCATATAGCAAGCCCTAAATGGTCCCCAAAAAGGTAAAAAAGTGAATAAATCAATGGAAACAAACCACATCCAATAACCCAAATATCAAGAAACCAAAATTTTGTAAGATGACAAGGACAAGACAATGACCAACATATTCCTGACTCGGGACAGGCGCAAAAATTGCGGTGGGGTTAAACTCGTTTTCTTGGATCCAAACTTTCCCCCTTTGTGTGGTGAATGGCTAAAAAATAAATGCACGAAAAGACTCACACAGGTACTGTCCGGACAAATGCTCGCAGTTAC
>MJUU01013693.1:0-14724 GCA_002080025.1 Modiolus philippinarum | reverse complement strand
ATAAAATTTACTGTTCCAAGTGCCAAATGCATATCAGTTAAAATACATGTTTAGTTATTGTTGAAGTCAGGTAGACTCTATGCCAGTGGTGTCCAATTCTTTTTTTTTTTCAAATATTTTTTTTACGATTTATTTAAATCTTTATGCATTTATTGGTAAAAATATATATGCTATATTTGGCTGAAATACCCCTTAAGTCTTGTGTATTATTTAATTTCTTTAATAAAGTCAAATATTAAAATTCATCATATCAAAAGTTTACTTACGTTTCTACGATTTTATGACATAAATAATATCCAGAGATAGATTATAAATCAAATTTCATCATTTTTTTACGTTTTTTTTCTACCTTGATTAATGATGTAAACTTGTTACAGCATTTAATTTCAAATATGCTCATTACCTGCTTGATTTTATACCTGATAAGAATGTGTAAAACTGCATGTTTCTTTGGGACATAGATCAAAGGTAGACCCTAGGTGTGTTTATGAGATGACATTAAACATCAATTCTTAACTTGATTCTAATATACAATACCCCTAGCTGTGATTGACCACCTGTCAGTTTTCACCCGGTAGATGCTATAATCAGATGCACAGGTAACTTTTCACCTGGTCGTTCTAATCAAGTTATATGTTATCATTTCACACCTAATTAATTCAAGATAAACTACCACCAGAATGACCATTAATTCAATTAACATAATTATCATTTTATTCCATATGTAAAAATATTATAGATACAAGTTGTATTTTTAATGATTTAAAGACAAAATTTGAAAAAATCAATTTAATTCTGAAATATAAATATTGATAAAGTTTTTCTATGATATTTAAACACTTAAATCAAAATAGCAATCGAAATATGTGTACATTTATTTAATAAAATATCAGAATTTTCTATTCATATCAACTCATATATCCTTTTGTTTTCAACTCAATGTTGTTTCCAGGAAGTGTATCTAGGCATAATCGCAACACCCCCTGGTGTTTAAAAACCCTCCTATACTCTATTTTGAAGCAACAGAGCTGTATCAAGGAAGCCGCTATCGACCGCATGCCCTTGAGAAGCGAATGAATTGGGAACTCCATATGCTGGCACTTTTGGAATGTTGCTACAAAGGAAAAGTTGACTATTGGAAAAGTGAAGTAATCGCGTTTGTGATACAGCTTAGTTTGTAGTGTACCTCTGTTTTCAATTTCAAGAAGAAGGTCAAGGAACGAGTCCGATGTGGAAGTATCTGTAGCATCCTCACTTACGAGCTCTTTTAGATAAAAAACATTCTACTTTCGCTACATATAACTGTTAATATTGATAATATTTGAGTTCTTAAATGAGTAACAGCAGATAAAATGCAAGTAACAATGTCATAAGAAATAAGGATTTTATATGTATATGTATAATGTTTCTAAACGTCAAAGTTCATATTTTTTTCCGTTTCAACATAAATCATGAACTCTAGTGATACTGCCTCTTCAAGAACTCGTTTGGCAGTTTGAGTGAAACTTCTGAAGGGGAAGTTTGGAGCGCCATAAAAACGGTCTAAATAACAGATGGTTACGGAGGTTAATGTTAATTTACTTATTAAGTTAAGTTAATTTACTTTCTGCATATGGACATTTCGACAACTTAAGTCTCTTCGGTACAAATATGATATAAACATTGGAAATTCAGAGATCGAAAGATGTATAAAAGCTGATAGCGAACAATTAATCAAAAGGGTCTAAATTGAAAGCAAAAATCAGCGAAGGACACAATTTTGCATGAGGGAGATATTCCTTAGTTAAAAACGAAATTTTCTAATTTAGATATTGTTGATTTTCAAATAAAATCGGTTTTCCGGCTAGCACTTACGACCTGGACTACTCGGTGGGTGAATACCGTCGAGGACTAACAGTCCACCAGAAGTAGCATCGACCAAGTGGTTATAACCTACAATTTCTTTTAAAATAAGTGAACCATGTCAGGACCATTGCGCCTCCAGTTGTTTCTCTCTTGTCTTTTTGCCCTTTGAATTTTGGCTAATAAAATTCTGTTCGGAAATTTTGTTATTACCCTTATTTTCAATGTAATATCTTTTTGAACTTATGAGGGTCCTCATGGGGGGGGGGGGTCCTAGGAATAAAACAATCATTAATTTTTTACCTTGGTAATCAAATAATCATTAAATTTTTATCTGAGTAATCAATAAATGTTTTGCTCAGTAATAAAAAAAATATATAAAAATGGAAGCTGATAATCAAATAATCATTAAATAAATGCTCTCGTAATCAAATAATCATTGAAAAAATACCCCGATAATCAGGTAATCAAGAAGCCCATGACGGGCCTCACTTATAAAGTCACACCTACAATGGCCGAAAATTACAATTACAAGCCACAACCCACAGGGGAACTACACTACAAAAACACAAAACGAACTACAAACATCAAAAACTATAAGAACTCTGAATGGCCAGAATTTTTACCGGCACTAGCAAAAGCTAGAGGTATGGTTTAAGCGGTTTATTTTTTTCATTCATTAATATTTGTAGTAAATATCCCAAATAAAATTAAGCCAAATTGAGTAATAATTGGGTAATTTCGTTATGCTGTACACGTGTATCAAGGAGTAACCTCTTATTAGTAGCATCAAAATCAAATTAATCTATTTCATACAGTGCTGAGAGTTTCAAAGCTCATAAGTCAATTAAATTGTTTTTATCGTTCCATGTCACAGTATGGGGTTTTGGCATGGTGTTACATTCTAATTTTACGTTTCATTGCAATGCTTGGATTTGTAAAATTTTCTAGACCAGTATTTAAAAAAATAAAACAGTCATTTATGAATCTTATATTGGTTGGAATTCAATATACCGAAACAAAGTGTAGAAAAAAGGGTAAACCAAATTCCAAAATCACGGCAATTCATATCCAACACGAACTGAGACAGCATGACAAAAATAAAAAAATAAAAATAAAGCGCAGCATGATACGACCGCAGCATGTCGACCACTAAAATTTGAACAAGTGTAATTTAAAAGTGAATGTTTACACAGTTAAGAGCTTGAGACAGTAGCTAGATGGATACAATAAGGAGAAGCTGGACATTAGCTAGTGAACATAAAAATTAGCCCTTTTGACCCATGAAAGCTCGGAAACTGTAAAAGTAACACAAAATATGTAGACATACTACTGACAGCTTACATCAAGATGATTCAAAAGAATGAAATCACATTGAAATCCGATTAAAAATAACGATTTTATAATCCCCTTGACCCCCTTATCGCTTGGAAATGGTAAGACGTACGAAAAATCTGCTGTCATACTTCCATTTTTGTACTGGAAGCGTACAAAAAGAGGAATCTAAAGACAAAAATTCCATCGAAATCCGATGTGTATTCTTCACATTTGCAATTTTAGCTGTTTTTGGCCCCTCATAGCCCCAAAAGGAAGCAAGTTATCGATAATCTAATAGTTAAGTGCTCTGTTAATTTTTAATTAGGAATCCATTAAAAAAACTGCATCAAAATCGGAGTAGTATAAATAGATAGAATTTTAGAAAATTGCCCCTTTTGTGCCCCATTTATCTCATGAACGGTAAATGGGTCCGGGAATCCATTGCAAATTATTGATTGGAATTTTCCTCAGAAGCACACTGAAAGAAACCCTATCAAAAACCGATAAATAATAAAAATTCTACAACACAATAAGTGAAAACACCCAATGTTGCCCTTTTTGACGTCATTTTTAAAAACGGGCGGGGCCATAATAACCAAGACTTATCCAGGCCTTCCTTTTGTGCCAAAGATAATTTTGTTAAAATTTCATAAGGATTGACCAAATGTAACTTAAGTTATTTTACAAAAAACAAGTCTCTACCGTCGGCGCCGACAACGAGGCCAATGACTACGACAAAACCATAACATTATACTACCATAATTTTTTTTGCGGTCGTATAACAAATAAACAACTAGAGGCTCAGAGACTGAGCCTGTATCGCATACCTGACAAAAATGCTTCTATGCCATGCATGACCAAAAATATGTTTACATGTATTACCAACGGGTATAATATTTAGCTATGTTCTCCTTCAGCACCTGTGTTAATGTTAAACTATGTTCCCAACTGACGGCCATGTTTTTATCGGATTAGAACTCAAAGAGCAATCTGTAAAGCTTGGTTAAATTTACTTCAGTGGTTCAGAGCAGAAGATGAAAATGTGATTTTTCCCATAGGGTCTAATGTTAAACCAAAGTTCTGCACTGGCGGCCATGTTGTTTATCTAATCGAAAAGAAATGAGCAATCTTTGTAAAGGACCTTCAGTACATCATTCCCGTAAAGCTTGGTTCAATTTGAATCAGTGGTTTCAGAGAAGATGAAAATGTGATTTTTCCCATAGGGTCCAATGTTAAACCTAAGTTCGGCGCTGGCGACCATGTTTTTTTATCGGATCGAAAAGAAATGCGCAATCTTTGTAAAGGATCTTCAGTACATCTTTCCTGTAAAGCTTGGTTGAATTTGATTCAGTGGTGTTAGAGGAGAAGATGAAAATGTGATTTTTCCCATAGGGTCCATCTTCCCCGCTAGCGGCAATGTTTTTTATCGGATCGGAGAGAAACAACGGCAGTAGAATACAGAAGGAACAAGGGAAGCGATGACTACAAAAATCGAAGTCCAAAGGCATGGCAAAAACGGTAACAGATAAAAACAAAGACAAAACAAGGACGTGAGACAGCTACAATGCACGGAAATAAAAAGATAACATTAAGAATTAAGGAACTCATAGTGTGAACTCCCATGAAAACCGGGAGTGACATCAGGTGCTCCGAAAGGGTAAGTATGTCCTGCTCCGCTAGCGGCACCCGTCACACTATCAGTGAGTTGAGTCAAATCCGATTATGTCAAATCCGTGAAGACGTGAAATCTAGCTGAAAATGTCCGTTTTCATTTGGGACACAGACACGTCATATCTGTCAATGATATCATGGTGACGGCCATAGAATTTCTAAAGGGATGAAAGTAACAAAGGCTGAACAAATCCCTGACTAAGCAGCTTTTGGGACAGTGTTTTTCCTCTAACTAAAAAGTCACTGTATAAACTGCATGCCCGACAGTAACGAATCAACTGTGAAATGTACACTCCATAGGCTGGAGAGGTAGGTATATTGCTGCTCAGAAAGGGAAATTTCACAATTGGGAAGTTAAAATCATCACGTTTTTCATACAGCTTAGATTTCAAACCTCCATTTTCGTCAATGTAAATTAAAAGATCTAAATACGAAGCTGAAGTAGGTGTATCGGTAGTTTCTTTAATTTCAAGCTCATTGGGATAGATCTGGTGTAAATATTCCTTGAATTTTAGATTATTAAGAGAAAGTACATCGTCTATGTAGCGGAAGCTGAAATTAAAGGACTGGGCTAAATGTTTTTGTTTTTTTTTCTGTGCAAGCCATTGTAAAAAACTTCGGATCACAACGAAATGAGCTATTTGTGTTGTGGACCTTTAGTACATCATTCCTGTAAAGTTTGGTTGAATTTACTAAAGTGGTTTCAGAGCAGAAGATGACGATGTGATTTTTCCCATAGGGTCCAATATTAAACTATGTTCCGCGCTTATCGGATCAGAATCAAACAAGGGATCTGTGAGCCAATGCTCACTAGCAATACCCCCGCTCTCAATTTCAAGCATCTAATGACCTAACTAAGTTGGTAAACAAAATGTAGTTCCTCACAAGTCTTAAAATGCATTCCACAATATGGCAGGACTATACAAAGCTTCTGACAAAATTTCAAGTTTGTATTTCAAATTTGTATCATTTACCATTGCAGAGAAAACCTTTACGAAAGTTGTGACGGACGGACAGAATGATGAAAAACTGACTAAGTCGGTTAACAGAAAGTAGCAACCCGACAGGTCTGAAAATGCGTCCCACAATATGGCATGACTACACAAAGCTTCTGACAAAATTTCAAGTTTATATCATTTACCATTGCAGAGAAAAGCCTTACGAAACTTGTGACAGACGGACAGAATGATGAAAAATTGACTAAGTCGGTAAACAGGAAGTTGCATTCCGACAGGTCTGAAAATGCATCCCACAATATGGCATGACTACACAAAGCTTCTGACTAAATTTCAAATTTGTATCATTTACCATTGCAGAGAAAAGCTTTACGAAAGTTGTGACGGACGGACAGAATGATGAAAAATTGACTAAGTCGGTAAACAGGAAATAGAATCCCGACAGGTCTGAAAACGCATCCCACAATATGGCATGACTACACAAAGCTTCTGACAAAATTTCAAGTTTGTATCATTTACCATTGCAGAGAAAACCTTTACGAAAGTTGTGACGGACGGACAGAATGATGAAAAACTGACTAAGTCGGTAAACAGGAAGTAGCAACCCGACAGGTCTGAAAATACATCCTACAATATGGCATGACTACACAAAGCTTCTAACTAAATTTCAAATTTGTATCATTTACCATTGCAGAGAAAAGCTTTACGAAAGTTGTGACGGACGGAATTACGGAATGACGGAATGACGGAATTACGGAATGACGGACACAGGTAAAACAGTATACCCCCTCCTCCTCCGGAGCGGGGGTATAATGAGCTATCTTTGTGAAGGACCTTAAGTACATCATTCCTGTAAAGTTTGGTTGAATTTACTTCAGTGGTTTCAGAGGAGAAGATGAAAATGTGATTTTTCTCATAGGGTCCAATGTTAAGCCTAAGTTCTGCGCTGGCGGCCATGCTGTTTATCTAATCGGAAAGAAATGAGCAATCTTTGTAAAGGACCTTCAGTACATCATTCCTGTAAAGCTTGGTTCAATTTGAATCAGTGGTTTCAGAGGAGGAGATGAAAATGTGATTTTTCCCATAGGGTCCAATGTTAAACCTAAATTCCGCGCTTGCAGCCATGTTTTTTTGTCGGATCGGAAAGAAATGCGCAATCTTTGTAAAGGATCTTCACTACATCTTTCCTGTAAAGCTTGGTTGAATTTGATTCAGTGGTGTTAGATGAGAAGATTAAAATGTGATTTTTCCCATAGGGTCCAATGTTAAACTATCTTCCCCGCTAGCGGCAATGTTTTTTATCGGATCGGAGAGAAATGAGCAATCTTTGTAAAGGACATTCAGTACATTATTCCTGTAAAGCTTGGTTGACTTTGATTCAGTTGTTTCAGAGGAGCAGATGAAAATGTGATTTTCCCATAGGGTCCAATGTTAAACTATGTTCCGCGCTGGCGGCCATGTTTTTTATCGGATCAGAACGAAATGAATTATCTCTGTTAAGGACCTTTAGTACAACATTCCTGTAACGTTTGGTTGAATTTGCTTCTGTGGTTTCAGAGCAGAAGATGACAATATGATTTTTCCCATAGGGTCTAATGTTAAACTATGTTCCGCGCTGGCGGCCATCTTTTTAATTGGATCAGAATCAAATGAGCTATCTTTATTAAGGACCTTTAGTACATCATTCCTGTAAACTTTGGTTGAATTTACTTCAGTGGTTTCAGAGGAGAAGATGAAAATGTGATTTTTCTCATAGGGTCCAATGTTAAACCCAAGTTCCGCGCTGGCGGCCATGTTTTTTATCGGATCGGAACGAAATGAGCAAACTTCGAAAAAGGACTTTTAATACATCATTCCTGTAAAGTTTGGTTGATTTGCTTCAGTGGTTTCAGAGGAGAAGATGAAAATGTGAAAAGTTAACGGACGACGGACGCCAACTGATGACAATAGCTCACACTGACCCGAACTAAAATGTGATTTTCCCATAGGGTTCAATTGTAAAGTATGTTCCCTGCTGGCGGCAATGTTTTTACTCAGATCGAAACAAAATTAGCAATCTTTGTAAAGAACCTTTAGTAATGCTCCCTGTAAAGTTTGGTAGAATTTCCTTTAGTGGTTTAGTGATGAAAATGTGATTTTTCCATAAGGTTCAATGTTAACCTAAGTTTCACGCTGCCGGACATGTTTTTATCGGATTGGAAGAAAATGAGTAATCGTCGTAAAGGACCTTCAATACACCATTCCTGTAAAGTTTCGTTTAATTTGCTTCATTGGTTTTAGAGAAGATGAAAATGTAGTTTTCCCATAGGGTCCAATGTTAAACTTTGTTCTGTGCTGGCGGCCATGTTTTTTATCGGATCGGAACAAAATGAGCAATCTTTGTTAAGGACCTTTAGTACATCATTCCTGTAAAGTTTGATTGATTTCAGAGGAGAAGATGAAAATGTGATTTTTTCCTTAGGGTCCAATGTTAAACCTAAGTTCCGCGCTGACAGCCATGTTTTTTTATTGGATAGGAATGGAATGAGCAATCTTTGTTAAAATTAATGAAAGGAAGATAACAGGAAACACTTACAATGGCCGAACATGATAATCACATGTCACGATCAACCAGACCTTCCATTCATTATTTCTGTAAAGTTTGGTTGAATTTGCTTTAGCCGTTTCAGAGGGGAAGATGACAATGTGATTTTTCCCATAGGGTCCAATGTTAAACTATGTTCCGTGCTGGCGGCCATGTTTTTTATCGGATCTGAACGAAATGAGCAATCTTTGTATAGGACCTCAAGTTCATCCTTCCTGTAAAGTTTGGTTGAATTTGCTTTAGCCGTTTCAGAGGAAAAGATGAAAATGTAATTTTCTAATAGGGTCCAATTTTAAAATATGTTCTGTCCCGGCGGCCTTGTTTTTTATCGGATCAGAACCAAATGAATTATCTCTGTTAAGGACCTTTAGTACATCATTCTTGTAACGTCTGGTTGAATTTGCTTCTGTCGTTTCAGAGCAGAAGATGACAATGTGATTTTCCCATAAGCTCTAATGTTTAACCTAAGTACCACGCTGGCGGCCATGTTTTTTATCGGATCGGAACAAAATGAGCAATCTTTGTAAAGGACCTTCCATACATAATTTCTGTAAAGTTTTGTTGAATTTGCTTCAGTGGTTGCAGAGGAGAGGATGAATATGTGAAAATTTAACGGACGGACGTCGGACGACGGACGCAAGTGATGGTAATAGCTCACATTGACCCTTTGGGACAGGTGAGCTAAAAATGAACAAGAACACCACAATACCAAACCACCAGCAGTGTGAACCGCTACAAAAAGTATCATCAGGTGTTCGGTAATGGTAAGCATGATCTGATGTACACGTGGCACCAGTCACACTGCCAGTGAAAAATCTGGTCAACAGTGTTGCGGTCTGTCAAAATATAGCGACGACCATAAAACTTCTTTCGTGACAATTGAAACAGTCATTGAACATAACCTTGATGCAAATAATTTCGCTATGTTGACAAAATTGCTGTACTAAAACAGGCTTGAAAATGGGAAATGAGTTGTGAAATGTAGGAGGCGCCATATGCCGGAGATGTTGGAATATTACTGCTGAAAAACTGGAGTCGAAATTTACGGAATCATCACGTTTGTAAAATTTAGTTTTCAGACGTCCGGAGTTGTCAATGTAGAGATATAAGTTTAGGTGTGATGCTGGTGTAACAGTGGTCTTTAACTTTCGTGTTCACTTGGGTATGCAAGATAAATATTATCCTTAAATTGAGAATTATTTATTAAAAGAATATCAATATAAAACCTAAATTGAAAGGAAAGGACTTTGCTAGCTTATTGTCTGTCTTTCCTAACTAGACCTTATAAGAACCTGGCTTCATACGAATAGAGAAACAAATCTGCTTAAAGTGGCACACAATCAGTCACCATAGGTATCCCTATTGTCTGTTGGAAAACTTGTCCTCCGAATTCTACAAATATGTTATCCATACAAATTTTTAGCATTACGATGATATCTTACTTTTTATACTTTTTGTGTGGATCAGTTTCACACTGGGTACCCCAATACAGTTCACACGGATGGATATGGAACTCACGGAGCGCCTGATACATTTGTTATTGCACGGTGCTTACTTCATTTCCATATCTTCTTGCATTCGCTAATATCCTATACCTTGTTCTATATGGCACTCCCTTTTGGTTCGTTTTCAAGGTAAAAGACAAGAGTTATGAATGATTCATTCCGACAAACCTCGGCTATAAATGTGAATTTTCAAGTTTCAAGTGCCTGCATCTCTATTATTGCCTCCGTACACTGCAATCAGCTGTCACTAAACTTTGATTAATCCACAGAGGTCACTCTAAATATTGGCAAAAATCACATGGAGCTGAGATACTAACTTCTCGAAGGACAGAATAAGAGGTAATACTACTACCGCAGAGCTGCTTAATTCTTTGAAATATATCAAATGAAGACAATAATAAAAGAACGAGCAGCATTGTCAAGAGCCGGAATCCAAATGACAAAGAAGGTGCTTAAAAACCTTAAAATGGCCATACAGCTCATTAAAATTAATTGCAGTTGGAGTTAACATATGTGTTATGGTCTCGTGTTCATTTACTCCATATTCTTTTGTAAAATATTTAAAATAATTCTTTCATAATACATGTATATAGCAAGACAGGATATAGAAACCAACTTTAACATATCCGAGGAAAAGACGGAATTTCTCACACTCGTGGAAGATATCCCTTATCTTTCATATGGTCACGTATAAGAAACTATTAATCTCCCAGGATTTCAGGGATACGATGACAGATGATGTATTCTGATAGAGAATAAGTGAATAGAGAGATCATGAAGACGTGAAGACGATCCAGCGTTTGATAGAAATAGAGAACTACGATATTAGAAAAGCTTGGAAGTATGCTGTAGATCACCGAAAGAACAAATGATTTGTATTTGCAAATATCGAAGACTAGAGACATGGCTAGGACGAGAAAACAGAACAATAATGTAATTAGACAGCTGCAAAACGCTGAAATAAAAACACAACGTTCAAAACTAAGGCACTCCCACAAAACCGAAAGTGACATCAGGTGCTCCGGAGGGTAGTCATGTCATGATCTTTCGACAGCACCCGTTACTGTCAGTGAGGCAATCTAGTATAAAGTCAAAATCGGTATTGTCAAATCCGGAAAGACGTTTATCCAGCTGAAAATGTCATTTTTCATTTGTGACACCATTACGTCATGTCTTTCAATGTTGTTATATAGTGACGACCACAGAATTTTTGAGGGATGAAAGTAACACGAAATGAACAAATCCTGACTCAGCAGCTTTTTGGACAATGCTTTGCTCTATTGGAAAAATTACTGTACAAACTTAACGAATGAACTGTGAAATGTACACTCCATCGGCTGTGGAGGTATATAGCTGCCAAGAAAGGGATAAGACAGTATCTGTATACAATATAGGATTCATATAACCCACCATTGGCCGAAGATAGGAATGGCTTCGTGTTAAGGATCCAGTTGAGAAAACGGGATAAACAAGTAGATCTCGTTCATGAAAAAAGGACATGCAACGACAAAACGTAGCATCTACGTTGTAACCACAGGTAGAATGCAAAAAAAAAAATATGTTGAAGAAGATGATCGAGAAAGAAAACGTACACACCAACGAAAAAAAACTTCCTTAACTGGGTAAAATACCTACCATGAGAACAAGAACGTACAACCAAAACCTTAGAAAACGTTGTAAGTGATGAGGAAGTGTTCCAAATGCCAAAAAAAAGAAAAGAAAAGCTCTGAATTTGACAAAAAAAAAGTTGCGTTTGTAACTTGTATACAGATACTACCGAACTTGATGAACTTCATATGAAGCAGGGCCGGAAAAATTGGAAGAAAAATCTTTGATCAACAAATTAACGAAAGAGACGAAAATAGCAAAATATCATCTTATCAGTGAATAAAAAACCTAAATGCAGCTAATGTTAATATCAACATAATGCTCTTGGATGAAAGTGTTAGGGTAGATTAACACACGATGTAAAAATTATCTCCCGAGACAACGTCGAGGGTGGTAATTTTTCACCGAGCGTGTTAATCGAACTAACACCTTCATACAAGGGCATTATCATTTTTATTATAGTGAATGCTTAATTTACATTATGTCTGAAATCATAATTCTGGAAATTATTATATTTATCTCTAATATAATAAAAAAAAATGGTTAGCGTTGCAAAATATCCCCGTCGTGGACCTCAGAATTTAAGACAGAGATGCATGGTACTTATTTCGTCGTTATTGGAGATCGACAAGTTTTGGAAAAAAATATATTTTATTTTATTAATATGCAGTTTTCTTCAAATTATCACGCTTTTATTTTTCATATTTAGGGATTTTTGCGATTGATATTAAAAGAAATGTCGACGAAATAGTGTGCCATTTTCTCATAATCCCTCTATTTGTCACGTGGTCAGCATTTTATAACACTTTTGCTTGACCTACATTCCAAGGCGTGTATTTACTTCTTCAGTGTCAGAAAATGCACATTATGAGGATCATAAATAAGGTAGGGCATATTTACTTTGTGCGTGTGAATGCATGTTTGCACATATAATACGACTTGACTTAGACACTTTACTGTCCCTGATAAACATGATAAATGCGTTTGAACGGTTTCGATAGGTAGCCTATTTTTTGGTTCACACATGGAAAATGGATTCGTAGCTTCTGTTGTTATTTCAATAATACGGAAGCGCGATCTAAGTCTATTCGCTATTTGCATGATTTATCGGTCGTCTCTATATTTTCGTTCCATTGTTCTAATAATTTCAGGCCTACCGTAAAAAGTATCTCATGATTCACGAACCATGATTTTTAGGGGGGGGGGACTGACCACCTTGGTTGAAAAAATAGTCTAGCCCTCACTCTGTCCAATAGCAAAAACTGGCTCAACAAAATAAAAAAAAAATAAAAATTGGGGAAAAAGACAATCCAGCTCTTAAAGCGGGCACATAAAATTTCCTGTGTCTCGGATGAAACATCCAGCCCCCTTCCCTGAATATCAAATGTCCTGGGATACTCTACTTTGTGTTTTCTCACTTATTACACAGTTGCATCCCATCAATCAATCCGTACTAAGCAATAGGCGTGTTTTAGGGCAACTCTCTGTGGTCAAAATAGGTAACTTAAGCCATGTAAGCAAGAAGTTGTATCAAAAAAAGTCTGATCGATTCATCTTTGTTTAATTGACTGGCGAACAGTGAAGTGATAGCTCATTCGACTAGTGCATGATTCCATTTGAAATGCAGGGCGCCGGGGTAGATCGAGTCATGGCAACAACATATTGCCAACTCTTTCATTTCCAGGGTCAGTTCATGACCAGGATTTCAGAAGGGGGCTTAAATAACAAAATACCGAAGTGACTGTAAATTAGTTTCTGCATATGCGCATTTCGACAACTTATGTCTCTTCAGTGCAGATAAAATCAAGACATTTGGAACTCCATAGGGCACGGACCATTTGATTTTCAAGGGGGTGGGTTTACCTGAGTCGGGAAATTTTTTTCACCCGCTTCGCGGGCCAAATTATTTTTTTTCAATATACACCATGCTACAAAATGTAGGCAATTTTGTTGAGCAAGGCTTTTTTTCCCAATGGACAGGATCCGGGCCAGATTATTTTTTTTCAACCAAGATGCTGGTCAGAGAATTTTTTTGGCAAAAATCAGGGACAGAAATTTTTTTTCTAAAACATACCAGCTAAATAAATATTTGTGTCATCTGCTTTCACGCAGTGGTGACATATAGGGATTACTATCTGTCGTCTTGCGTCCGTTGTAGTCGTCATGGGCGTCACAAAAAATTTCTGNCACATAATTTTCTCAGGAACTACATATGCCAGCCTTCTGCTTTTCAACATGGAGTATCAGTATGAGGTCCTATACTGTGTAATAGAGTTTGGAATCTCTCGCATACCAACTTCCTGTTTGATGGAAACTTAGAATATTTTTTTTACGTATGCGTCACAATATTACTCGGGCGACACGTTTTCCCTGGAAGACTTACTGCTAAGTTCATTTTTTCGTACGATTTGTAAAGACGCCGTGGCGGCAACCTCTCTGGAATTCACCCCTGATCTCAGACAAATGTTTATTTAGATGGTTTTGAATTCTATGACTAAAAGACCAAAATGTGTGATTTTCTTCAGTTAGGCCGTCCTAAATTAATTGTTAACGTCACTCGCGTGCGTAGGTTTTTCAAAATTATTGAAAATGGTATTAAAAGAAATGTCGACGAAATAGTGTGCCATTTTCTTATAATCCCTCTATATGTCACGTGGTCAGCATTTTATAACACTTTTGCTTGACCTACATTCCAAGGCGTGTATTATGAGGATCATAAATAAGGTAGGGCATATTTACTTTGTGCGTGTGAATGCATGTTTGCACATATCATGCATATAATACGACTTGACTTTGACACTTTACTGTCCCTGATAAACATGATAAATGCGTTTGAACGGTTTCGATAGGTAGCCTATTTTTTGGTTCACACATGGAAAATGGATTCGTAGCTTCTGTTGTTATTTCAATAATACGGAAGCGCGATCCAAGTCTATTCGCTATTTGCATGATTTATCGGTCGTCTCTATATTTTCGTTCCATTGTTCTAATAATTTCAGGCCTACCGTAAAAAGTATCTCATGATTCACGAACCATGATTTTGAGGGGGGGGGGACTGACCACCTTGGTTGAAAAAATAGTCTAGCCCTAACTCTGTCCAATAGCAAAAACTGGCTCAACAAAATAAAAATAAAATAAAAATTGGGGAAAAAGACAATCCAGCTCTTAAAGCGGGCACATACAATTTCCTGTGCCTCGGATGAAACATCCAGCCCCCTTCCCTGAATATCAAATGTCCTGG
>MJUU01013691.1:99188-109412 GCA_002080025.1 Modiolus philippinarum | reverse complement strand
TCTTCTCAGAAACTACCAGTCCAATTATAACCAAACTTAGTCACAATGGTCCTTAGATGGTCCCTTCCAAAAAAGGTATCCTGCAGGTGCGTACCTCATCCAAGATGGCCGCCAGTGGAACATAGTTTTGACATTGGACCCTATGGAAAAGATATTCAAAGATCTTCTTCTCAGAAACTACTTGTCAAATTAAAAATAAACTAAGCCACAATGGTCCTTAGATAGTCCCATCCAAAAAGGTATCCGGCAGTTCTGTACCTCATCCAAGATGGCCGCCAGTGGAACATAGTTTTGACATTGGACCCTATGGAAAAGACATTCAAAGATCTTCTCAGAATCTACCAGTCTAATTATAACAAAACTTAGTAACAATGGCCCTTACATGGTCCCTTCCTAAAAAGGTATCTGGCAGGTCCATACCTCATCCAAGATGGCCGCCAGCGGGAACATAGTTTTAACATTGGACATTATGGAATATACATTCAAAGATCCTCTTCTCAGAAACTTTTAGTCCAATTAGAACCAAACTAAGCCCCAATGGTTCCACAATGGTACTTAGGTGGTCCCATCCAAAAAATGTATCTGGCAGGTCTGTACCTCATCCAAGGTGGCCACCATCTGGAACATAGTTTTTACATTGGCCTTATTGATTTTAAGGGGAACCTCTGCCCAAATTTTGAATTTTTATTTGAATTGTGGTCTAAATGTTTTAATTTCAGCAATATGTATTACCTTAATTATAAGGGGAACCCCTGCCCAAATTTTTTTTGAATAGTGTTCTGTTATGGGTTGTAATGGATGGTGGATCTTTGGGTTGCCATGGAAACCAAAGAAGAATACTGTAATTTAAGAAAAAAAAAGTATTCTACTAATTTTATGTTTTGTTTTTCCTATTGGAAATTCCTTTTATCTATGTCAGCCATGGTCCAGGTGAGCGATACAGGCTCTTGAGAGCCTCTTGTTTGATATGAACCTTGTTTCATCAAGTGCATGTATTTTAAATCCTTCTTTCTCTTACCCAGCCAGACAAATTTTACAGGTAATACGTTGTACACAAAGTTTTTTATACTTCTGTCTGTCTGTCTGTCAAACAAGGGTTTCCTAAGTATAATTTGTGATCAAAATTACATACATCTTTCGGATGGGATGTAAACTCAGGTCCTCGTGTTGGAAGAAATGCCACACTTCCTGCACATTAAAGAACCCTTGTAGCAAGCTCTTTTTGAGTGGTCCGTAGGTGATCGGCTACAAGGCTAAATTCCCCGCCCCTTTCGATTTCACCCTACTTTTCCAGTGGCAGTCAGAATTTCCCATCCCATGACCCTTTCCATACCATAAAGTAATCATTTATTAACAAACTTGTTTTCGTCTTGATATAGCTGAAATATTGCTCAGTAGGCTTTAAACAATATTCAATCAATCAATCAAACCTGGCAGTTTAATGGACGTATATTGACAAGAATAAGCATCTCGTGATAGTATTGTGAGGTGTGAGATTTTGTCAAGTTTTTATGCCCTCAGATGGAGGATCGGGGAGCATATTGTTTTTGTCCTGTCTATGTGTCTGATTGTCTGTGTGTCTGTGCATCCAAACTTGAACTGTGGCTATAACTTTTGAACTATGTAAGATAGACTTTTCATACTTGGTAAGTGTATAGGTCAAGACAAGAGGAGCACAAATATGCAAAAAAAAAGGTTAGGTCAAAGGTCTAGTTCACAGAGGTTAAAAAGGGGTGAATTTGGCTGTTGTCACATATTTGACTGTAGAATCCTTATTATTTATCCTATTGAGACGAGGTTTTTTAAATGTCCAAAAAAATTGCACAACTGTAGTATGCCAACAGATTTGATGTAACAATTACTGTTTTTTAGAGACAAGAGGCCCAAAGGTGGACAAATAGAAAGAAAAAACGAATTTTTAATTTTTTGTTGGATCTTGATGCAGGGTTTTCTGTAGGTTTCTTATAGTATGTTTAAACAGATGCGTTTAACAATCAAAACCATTTCAAATACAAGAGGCCGAAAGGGGCTTCATCTGTTTTAGAATAAATGGGTTGAATTGGGTGTTTTTAATGGTAATAAACAACTTTTGAACTATATAAGATAGACTTTTAATACTTTGCATGTGTTTAGGTCTAATCACGAGGAACATAAATATGCAAAAAAAAATTAGGTCGAAGATCAAGGTCACAGAGGACAAAAAGGGGTTAAATTATGTATTTTTGTATATTTTACTGTAGAATCTGGGGCCAAATGTAGTGTTTCACAAACACATCTTGTTGTCTCTATCTTAAGTTGCGAGTACGGTAAATTTTAAACTTTATGAAAATATTAATTTCAAAAAATTCTGTGAATTGCTTTTAAAGCCTTTAGGTCTAAATTGTGGTGCATTTTTACTGAAGTGACAAAACAAAATCAATGAAAATGTTTTAATTACAAACTTCAGTCATATGTATTGCAGAAAGTTCTTCCAATGAAACAAAATTACTCTACAAATGTAAAAATCATACAGTTTTCAAACAAAAAAAACATCATAAGTGGAGATAATTTTTTAATTTCAGTATCAAAAGGGGATATTGATATGCTGATTACAATTGTCTCCACTTTAGCAATATATAACTATATAACTAACTTGGTACAGGCAGACCGATGTTTCTAATTATAATCCAAGTAGTTAGCTCCAAAGTGAATCAGTATCAATCGCCTCACTTATAGATTTATAGATTTTAAATTGCAGCATGGGTTGTGTACAATTTAACTATCCTTCTCAATATACGTCATTGACAATACTAAGGCAAAATTTGACTTTGGGTTCAGAGTTAAAAACTATTTAGGAGTCATGTAGTTTGAATTGTGAAAATTTTGCAAACTATGGGGTTTCTGTCCATTAACTTATTATCGAAACTGCGTACAGAAGTTAGTAGATGACCACAAAATTCAGGTAAGGTTTCATTTTGGGTTCACTGGTGAAAAGGGTTCTGTGTATTATTTTGGTTAAATTTTTGTGAGGATGATGTAAAATGTATCGTTACTTTTTTTCATAGTGACATCACACTTATATTGAAATTGAGCAAGGAATGGATATTTTATCCAAATTAAACATGTTTCAGCTGTATCATTTTAATAATTAATAACTAAATACCAAACTAAATACTGTAAATTTTATTTCTGAATATGGCCATTTCTAAATTAAAAGAGAAGACAACATGAAACACCTACATTGACTGGAAATTTGAATCACAGACCACAATCTACCATAGAACTCCATAACAAAACACAAATTAAAAACAAAAAAACAGTAAACAACAATAGGAACTCCGCATTTCCATATATTTCAATACATATACTGGTACGTGTATTTAGATGAGACATACCTTTTTTAAACCTAATCATTTAATGGTTTGGTGGTATATACAGACTGACATTTTGGATTAGGTACATTATTTACAAAATATGTCATTGTACTTGTGTAAGTATAATTCTTTAGAAGGGAAAGATTATTTATATTTTCAGAGACTTCCAGACGAGATAAAGGAAAAGAATGAGAAAATGAAAGAAGAAATGATGGGTAAGTTTTGTGGTATCAAAATAAAGGAGGGATCACTTTTCATTTGTCTGTATTCCTTATACATTGCAGCATTATTTTGGCTTCTGAAAAACTGTTTTTCAATTCAGACTGACATGATACTATTTGCAAATGTGTATTTTTGTTTAGTTTTTCTTTATTTTTCAGATTGTATTGGTCATTTTAGCTTACTATAATATAAATTTAACCAGTATTTTACCTACAACTGCATTTTCTGTAAATTGAGTTTTAATACTTTTCATATCAGATTTTAGTAATGTATAAGAGGTACTGAACAAAGATTGCTTACTTTGTTGTGATCTGACAACAAGCATGGCCACCAGCAGTGGTCATATGTGGCAAAATATAATTTGACATCTCGATCCATTTGTTTCTATGATATTTGCTATAGGTATACCTTTGATTGTAATAAGGGACTTTGGAGAAAGGAACTCTCTTGTAATTTAGGTGGAAACGGTCGCCTCAAATACCAGTAATATGGAATGACTGGATTCTTGACCAATTAAAATAAATATATACCACATAAAAACAAAATATTTATAAAATTAAAGTGCATACTTATAATTTTTTCTCCATTTCAATTCTTTAACTACATTTTAATTGACTAAAACAATTAACCTAAAGTGCTACAATAGATAAAATATAAACCACCCTTAGCTCAACAGTGTTCATTAATTAGTGATTCCATCTCAAGGTATTGATGACTTTTGATGTATTAATTTTTGGCCGTATAATCATAGATTTGTTTCCAGTATGAACACAAGTCAGAAGTCCCTATTGTTTAGGTGTAAAATTAGTACACATTTGCTTTCCATTATACTTGCAGGTAAACTGAAGGACCTAGGAAATATGTTTCTAAAACCATTTGGACTTTCAACAAACAATTTTAAAATGACTCAAGACCCAAACACTGGAGGATATTCAGTGAATTTTCAACAGAATCCTGAGTCATGACAACAGATAATTATTTAGGTAGTAAATAAATTTGGAACATGTACAGTTGTTGATGAATGTGTGATGGACATATTGTAAAGTATGAATGGAACAAACATGTATTTTTTTTTCGTGCAATTTTATGCAGAAAATGATATTGTATACTAGTTATAAACTGGTTGATTTTTTAATGGAGAGTATGTGTATATAAAGCTAATGTGTTTTTGCTATCATGTGAATTTACAGTAAATTCATTGTTTAGTTGTTTATAACAGCATTTAATATATACTTACATAAATAGTGGTAGTCATCAATTAAGAGTTTGATTGTTGTTAATTCAACAAGAAGCAGAATTTCGCAAAAAGTGTTCCTTAAGCACTACCCTCAACCTGGGAAGAAGTGTATTTTCTGCATACACATCATACTTTTTAAATGCACAACATAGATGACATTGAAATTCTGCACAGATTCTTATCCACTGTTATTGCTTTTTTCATACAATATAAGGCAAAGCCAGGGATAAATTGGTTACCCCATTTTTACCCCTGATGCATTGATATTGAAGTAGCAGTGGCTTTACAAATTGAGAGACTAGTGTATATTTGTTTTAGAGGAATGGTTGTAATGATTTTAAGATAAAATATTATAATTCAGTAAAAAGATATATTTTTTAGATGAAATTAATTGCAGATAAATTACTACTTTGCACCTACATGTAAAAACAAATTTGAAATGTCAGAAATGTCAAAGCTTTTATATGTGTTGTGAATGCATTTATTGTCATGTGTATAATTTTCATGGATGAAGGGAAATTTGATGTTTCAAGAAAACATTAATTTGTGACTATCTCTATAAGCACACTATAAGATATACATTTTGTGGGATATTTGAATTTGTGGTTTAAAAGTTACCGACGAAATCCACGAAAATTGGTATCCAACAAAAAGGAATAAATTCAAATCATTTTCAGTGGCATGTGAAAATGGTCAAGTTTCAATATAAATATTCAGTTGTACTTTCATGCTATTGTGTGTTTTGTGTAAAAGATTTGTTTTGAGAATTTAAGAAGATGCAAGAGAGAGAATATTTATTTTGGGAAATGTATGTTATGTAATAAATTAATAAAGTATGTTAAATTGTGTATGATCAGTGTATTAAACTTGTCTTGAGCCACCTCTGCCAAAAGAGACAAATTTCCATTGGGAGACTGCTATTTTCATTCATATTCAATATACCTGACACCTGGCTTGGAAAACCACTGTCTTTATGACCACAAGGTTTTAGGTTATGTAAATCACTTCAAAAATAGATTATATGGAAATGATAGACACAATTCTGAGGCTGCTGGGAAAAGACCAGTACAGTAAATACAGAGTGTTTCAGTTAAAAAACACTGAGGTCTGATATATAATATTTCACAGTGAAAACACCAGCAAATGTCTGTAAAAACACCAGCAAACTTCCTGTTGTTAATTATATAGAATTGTATTGGCAAGTCATGAATGTCAGTGTAAACACCTACATTTCACCAGCAATTGTCAGTGTTTTCACTATGTCAGACCAGGGTGTTTTGTAACTGAAACACTCTGTATGTACTGTATGTCAATATAGGATTTTCAGTTTGCAGTCAGTAGGTATTTGTTTTGGCATCTTTTAGTAAAGGGGCCTGGTTGAACGAGTGGTTAACATAGTTCTACTACCTATACAACCACTTCGGTGTGAGTTCGCGCCCAATTTTGTATATTACAAAAAAGGGTGCACTCGTCTTACAATCATTAGAGATAATGTATTTCAGTTACCTGCCCAAGGTCGGTGGTTCTCTTCAGTCACTCCGGCTTCCTCCACTACTAAAACTGACCATCATGAGATAGCTGAAATACTGCTTAAAGTGGCGTTAAACCCCATATCAATCAATCTTTTAGTAAAGCTGATTCTTCAATTCTTGTAGATCTTTTGAACCCAGAAAGTTAAAATTCTGTTGTAGTACATAGTTACAAAAACAGTGACCTGATAGACTGGTTATTGCTGAAACAAGGTGACCTAAATATAACAAGTTTGACTCTAATAGATTGCAAAATGTGTTAAAGATATTGTTTGTGTAAGAAGAATTATGTCCCTTATTGAAATATTTGATGGCCAAGGAAGAAGTTGGAAGTTGAAAGACTTTAAAACCATATGCATTTAAAGTAGACCTATAAGTTCAAAGTTAAAAATAGAGTTTTCCTGATCAATACATCAGCCAATGAAAATCATGGTAGAAGAGGGTAATCTGGATCTAAACTTTAAAAGACAGAAACAAAGCAGTGACACAAATGGAAGTAGCATAAAAAACAAATATAAAACAAAAGGAACAAGAACAACACAAAACAAAAATGCTACCGATGTAAAGCCCACAAAAAACTAGAGTTATCATTAAATGCTGGAAGGGTAAGCATGATCTGCTCCATGCATGACACCCATCACACTGCTAATGATATTCCAGTATTGAGTCATAGTTGGGGTATGTCAGTTATAGGTTATACAGTAAAATTTTGATTAATTGACAGGGGAAAACAGTTTGTGCTATAGGGTTAATTGTTTGGGCAATTGAGGTTGAACTTTAGTTGATTGTGAACAAATGGACAACATACAGGATTTGCAGGTACCTATTGTGCTCTTGCTATTACATATCAAGCTTTTGTATTTACGTTTGTCTTTTTGTCTTATTCCTGTTTTCCTTTGTAGTTCCCTAGCAGATTGTGGAATGTAATTATAATTTTCAGCCATTGTAGGTGTTTCCTATTATTTGTTTTTATGCCCACGTGACGACAAGTCAGGGGGGCATATTGTTTTACCCTTGTCCGTCCGTCTATCTGTCCCATCTCTGATAAGCTGTTTTTCTGCGTAACTCCTCCCACAATATTAATGCTACATTAATTTTACTTTGCATAGTGATTAGGCATGGATTGAAGATGTGAACATTGTCATGGTTAAGATTTTGGCCAAAATTTGTGATTTTAAGGGGTAGTTGAACTTGGCCATTTTATGGAAATTTGTGTTCTGGAACTGTTATTCCATGTAACTCCTCCCACAATATTAATGCTACATTTACTGTACTTTGCACAGTGATTAGACATGGATTGAAGATGTGCATATTGTCATAGATAAGATTTGGCCAAAATCTTTGATCCAGAGGGATAGTTGAACTTTTCCATTTTATGGAAATTTGTGCTCTGGAACTGTTATTCCGGACAACTTCTCCCACAATATTAATGCTACATTTATTTTACTTTACATAGTGATTAGGCATGGATTGAAGATTGTCATTGTTAAGATTTTGGCCAAAATTTGTGATTCTAAGGGGTAGTTGAACTTGGCCATTTTATGGAAACTTGTGTTCTGGAACTGTTATACTGCGTATCACTCCTCCCACTAAATTAATGCTACATTTACTGTACTTTGCACAGTGATTAGACATGGATTGAAGATGTGCACATTGTCATAGATAAGATTTGGCCAAAATCTTTGTTCCAGAGGGATAGTTGAACTTGGCCATTTTATGGAAATTTGTGTTCTGGAACTGTTATTCTGGACAACTTCTCCCACAATATTAGTGCTACATTTATTTTACTTTGCATAGTGATTAGGCATTGATTGACGATGTGCATATTGTCATTGTTAAGATTTTGGCCAAAATTTGTGATTTTTAGGGTTGAACTTGGCCATTTTATGGAAATTTGTGTTCTGGAACTGTTATTCTGTATCACTCCTCCCACTATATTAATGCTACATTTACTGTTCTTTGCACAGTGATTAGGCATGGTTTGGAGATGTGCATATTGTCATAGATAAGATTTTGGTCAAAATTTGTGATTTTGAGGGGTAGTTGAACTTGGCCGTTTTATGGAAATTTGTGTTCTGGAACTGTTATTCCATTTAACTCCTCCCACAATATTAATGCTACATTTACTGTAATTTGCACAGTGATTAGACATGGATTGAAGATGTGAATACTGTCATGGTTAAGATTTTGGCAAAATTTGTGATTTTAAGGGGTAGTTGAACTTTGCCATTTTATCAAAATGTGTGTACTTGAACTGTTGTTCCGTACAAAACCTCCCAGTATTAAAGTCATAGTTATATCAAGGGCTTAGAAATTAGATGTCCATGTTTTATATCAAACTATGGGGGCATCATACATGTCTTACAGACACAAACAGAGTAGCTAAATTCTATCCAAAACTTGAATATAAATGCCAGCAGGGGCATTTACTCTCTCTAGTTAACATTGAAGTTCAACTGTATATTATGGATCTTCTCAATAATGTCTATTCTAATTTGTTAAATAAAAACATTGTCAAATCATGTCACAACCATATAACTCCTGTTGTAACAGTTGTTAATCATGACCTAAGTATGGAAGCTGTCATATTGTTTGAATATGATTCCATTTAGCAAATAGGAAGTGGTCACTTGAAAAACCCATAAATCGCTTACAGTTTATCTTTTTTTTTTGTAATGAATTTATTGGCAAGAATTATCATGTACGATATTTACATACAGATATCAATATGAAAAAGAAAGGAAATGGGGTAAATGTTAAGGAGACAACATCCCATATCCAGGTTAAAGACCCAAAACAAAGCATCTAGGAGTCATTTTTATAGCCTTAGGTAATAAAAGCAAAAGCAAACAACTTAAAATGCCTCCAAAAAAACAGAAATTCTGACATCAGGCTATTTCAAGCATTTATTTTTATACTACCTATAATGGTATGGCGCTGTCATCATTGTCGTTGTCGTCGTCCAGCCTCGTCCTCATCTGTATTGACACTTTTGTTTTTTGGTCAATTACTTAAGTTCCAGTTGACCAATCCTTATGAAATTTCAACACAGTATTTTTTGGCATAAAAAGAAGGCTAGGGTGGGTTTTGGTAATTTTGGCCCCTCCCGTTCTTAAAAAAGGGTCAAAAAAGGGCAAAATAGGGGTTTCTTTCAGTATGTTCCTAATTAAATTTCCTATAGATAGTATGTAAACAGATTTTAGGTGGCATGTACCGTTCATGAGATAAATAGGGCCTAAAAGGGGCGATTTTAAAAAATTCCATTATCGTGTCGCCTACTGTAAGCAGAGTCGACACATAGGGATTACTATCTGTCTTCTTACATCTTACGTTTTTTGTATCCGCAACTCCTCCAAAACCACTTGTCCAATTTCAACCAAACTTTCAGGATATGTTAGTTTCCTGGTGTAGTTGTGCATCTGATACTTAGAATTTTGTTTTTGCAGATTTTAGAGGTTCACCCAGCCAAAATAGCTCATTTGTTAATCTGATTTTTGTATCTGCAACTACTTCAAAACTGTTAGTCTGATTCCAACCAAACTTTCAGGATATGTCATTCACCTGGTGTAGTTGTGCACCTGATACTTAGAATTTTGGTTTTATAGATTTTAGAGGTTCACAGAGCCAAAATTGTTCATTTGTGAATCTGGTTTGTTTATTCATCATAATTATAAGTCAGATTCCAACCAACCATGCAGGATATTGTTCACCTGATGTAGTTGTGCATGTGATACCTAAAATTATGATTTTATAGATTTTGGAGGTTCACAGAGCTAAAATGACTCATTTGTATATTCTGCTTGTTAATCTTGAACTCCATCAAAGTTGTAAGATATATTACAACCAAACCTTCAGGATATGTTGTTCACCTGATATAATTGCA
>MJUU01013691.1:13454-39014 GCA_002080025.1 Modiolus philippinarum | reverse complement strand
CAAAATAATTGATTCCAAATTTGGTAAATTTCATGAAAGTCTCAAAGACCACTCATTTTTGGAAATTCTACCTAGCAACCGTATATCCTTTGTATACTTTCTTAGTAAAATAGTGACTATCAACAATTTGATTTTAAAAATGTTGAGGAAAATTACCCCAAGGGTCAATAACGACTGTTTTCTGTGTCAAACAAGTGAGTGCGGGGATGGCCATCTTTTCTGAAGGCACCACTTCTAGTTGTTTTTGTTTTACGTTAATTTAAACAACTGTATTTATGCTATCAGTGTGAATTGGAACAGATGAAGAAAGATCTGTGACGGTTTTTGTGAAGGACAGACAGAGACCGTGTGACCGCCAGCTTAAGACGTCAGATTGTCTTGTGGAAGTCGACTTGTGAAAGTACCTCCAGAAGAAAAAGGTTGTTTCTTTAAGAACACACAAGTGCCTAGGAAAGATATAGGAGACCACATGAGGACTTATACTGAGGAGAAAGGGATCATTACCAAATAGAGGAAGTGTTGAATTGGAATTATTAAAAGGAATGGAGTAAATGGAAGTTTGGCAAGAAGATCCTCATTATCTCGGCGTCGCTGAAGTGGTATGAATTGCAGGTGATAAAGATTCATCAAATGGTGAAGTTTACCCTTGATAGATGTTTCCAGACATGTGGAAATCAAGTTGGTGATGCCAGAAGAGTTGCAAACCCCAACATAAAGATTGAGCTTAGAAGATGAAATTGGAAGGCATCTCACCCTATGGAAAGACGGTGGCCAAGAAGAAGGCCATACTGATGTGCTTTTTTTGCCAGGATCAGCAAGTGAGTCGACATCTGGTCGAGCAATCTCTCCGAAGATGAAAGCAGTTCGACCCTAAGATTGAGATGAGTAAGAAGACGACCCATCTAAACCTGCCACTGCCCTTTTGAAGTACCAGTATACAAATATGACATAAGGGAACTCTAATACGACTTCCTAGATGTATTTGAAGGCCAGAGATAATTTCATTACTTCTAGTAAGTCGACATCTGGTGGAGCAATCTTACATGGATACAGGCTGTGCGTACAATGCTTTTTTCTTCAGACTTTGAAAGAGGTGATCAAGCCAAAGACGCGATAGATGTATTAAGCGGATAAACAAACTTCTTTCCAAGACCGGACACTCCGGCCCAAGCAGCGTAAGACAAGAAGTCTCCATGATTGTTCAAGGAAATGTATAGTGGAGATGGTATCATCGCTTTATGTAGTAAGACGTACGTAGATGTAAGGGAATCAACAGGAGGACCGACAATGTAAAGAAAGATGTATATAGGTGTGTAAATAAAAAGAGGTCAAGTATTGACACCAGCCGAGGCTTCAAGACAGTAACCAACCAAGTATATACTTACCTGCAGGAAAATATTTGCTGCTCCTACTTCTACCCTTAAAGACGTGTGTTTGCAAATGGAGTGTCTTCAGCACCACTGGAGATTTGAAGTTATGAAGGTTCTTGGTAGATTGCATTTAAATGTGAGGAAACGTATCATTCAATAATTAACAACCCATGATGTGTGAAGAAGATGGTGACATGATGCAGAAACTCTCAATGGAAACATAAAATGGTTATATTAGAGTTCCAAAAAGAAGAAGATGTTCCCAGATATGGATAAAATGTCAGTTCCCAGTCGGTCGGGAATGTAACAGCTTTCATAATATGTTCTGTGTTTGGGTTGTGTGATCTCGGAATTGCAGAATCGCAGTACGTCCATTGATTTTCCTGACTGGTCTCTTCCTCTAAATTGCTTTTGATTGCCGTGTTCAGGTAGCTTTCATTTCCTAATGGCAAGAGTTTCAAATGGTTCAAGGTAGGCTAGTTAATTTTAAACTTTATTTTCTTTCGAGTTCAACAAAAGATAAGAACTCTCGAACTTGAATTATATTGAAACTTCAACTTTATCTTTAACTCAGATCTTGAGTTCAGCAAGAGATTAAAAGTTTCGAACTTGAGGTTTGATTTAACTTCATTTTTATAATCTTGTTTTTATCTAATATTTTGAACTTCAGTATAATATTATACACAAGAAGAATAAAATACCAGATGAAGACCTGCTTAAAGTTCCAATTGATGGTTAAAGTTCCGGAAAGAGGAAGTTGTAAAAATGATGAATGAAGATTAGAGGTCAAACAGAAAAGATAAGTTTTTGTGGTCCACTAACTATTGTAATGTTTGTTCGTTTTAATAGTTATTAACAGCAACTACGTAACTTTGATCCCCCAAAATTGGAGGGGTTGAATTTTGCTAATTGTATTATCACTTTAATTCATTAACATTAGTTTTAGTGCTGTGTGGCAACCTTATCTTTTAGAGATCCAGACTGAGACCGGACTGACAAGCACCGAGTTTGACAAAACCGGTTTTTCACTGGCAGTGTCTGTTGCCACGCCTGGAGCAGATCATGCTAAGTTTTTGTAGGGGTTCACACTGCTAGTGCTTTAGTTTTGTGGTGTTCTTGTTCATTTTTGTTTGTTTGTTTTGTCTTTGTCGTTTTGTCTCGATTCGTGTTGGATATGAATTGCCGTGATTTTGGATTTTGGAATCACCCCTTTCATCATTTTTGCTTCGGTATTCGTTTCCGATGTATGTTTTAATTGCTGCTGTATTAAACTTTAACTTTTATTTGTTTGTTGTTTTGCATTGAGTTTTTAAACTTTACTTGAGATGTCGTTTGAGTTTGTAACTATTACATTACACAAGAAGAACCACTCGAATTCGTCGCACATTTCCTCAATCAACAAACATTCCTTGTTGCAGTATACAAAGCGTATGTTCGTCAGCACATTCAATATGCAAACTCTGTTTGAAACCCGTATAAGGAAAAAAAGAGTAACATCACCAGAAAACGAACAAAACTTCTATTGCTCGGTATTTGTAGATACTTTCTCGAAGAAAAGGAAGAGCAAAAAGACAATTTAAAGATAGGAAGCAAATGCATATGAGACAAGATGTCTACAAATAGATGGTAAAAACCAATCAATTTAACAATGCTTTTATTGTTGTCCTTCATTTTGAAGCCACCATGAGATTTCCAACAATGTGCTCATACCCCATGTAGTTAGCCCAAGAAGACTCCTAGCACCGCATTGAGTGAAATTCATTGCTAGATGTCGAAAACACCTTATTGCAGAATCGTAAAAAACATAAAATCAACCGTCAAGGAGTTCTTAAAATCGCTGTCATTCGTTGCCGGAAAAACACCCATAGAAGACTGTTATCGGGTAGAAATGAATAAATTGTATAGTCAGCGATAGATAACAAATATCACTGGAATTAGCTTTTTAATAAGACATATTACATATTAATGTACAATACATACTGAATTTTATTGCTTACTGAATTTTATTGTTGTTACTATTGTTTTTTGTTTATCACATTGGCTAGGGGGAAGGTTTGGGCCCAATAAAACTAGTTTAACTCCGCCGCAGCAGGTTTGCGCCTGTCCTAAGTCAGGAAATTTATATAGCCTTTGTGTGTCTTGTCTGTTTTCTAGTTAGTTCACTTTATGTCTATGGGAGTCTAGGATGATGTTTATTTCGCTGAACTTGATTTCTCTTTATTTAGGGGCCAACTCCGACCTGCCGTTTGGTGTGGGATTTCCTCACCTTTCATTGAAGATCTTATGGTGGCTTTGAGTTGTTGTTGCTCCCCTTTGGGTCGTTGCCTCTTTGACACATTCCCCGTTTCCCCTCTTTTCCCTATAATTAAGAACTTTTTTGCTCACCTTACACGAAAGGTCAGTGTGTGCTATTGCCATCACTTGGCTCCATTGTTCATCGTCCGTCTGTTAGGTTTTAACAAATTTAATCCAACTTTACGGGAATTATGTCCTTTACAAAGATTTTTCATTTCCTTCCGCCTCGACAAAAAACATGGCCACCAGCCCGGAACATAGCATAGCATTGGTCCTATTGAACTATTTAATTTTGATAATCTCCTTTTAAACCCAAGGAGGAAATTCAACCAAAACTGTACATGGATGTTGTTTGGTAGGTCTGTAATAATAACTGTTCATTTCGTTTTGATCCGACAAAAACATGGCCGCCAACTAGAACCTTGGTATGGCATTGGACTCTATGGTGAAAACCTTTTTCATCAACGGCTTTGAAACTATGGAAACAAATTTAAGCTAGAAAAACTGTGAGCAAAGCTCATTGATAAATACCCCCGTACAACCATTTGATTTCAGAAATTAAAATTCAATCAAACCAAATTCTGAAATAGGAGGTGCACATCTACATTATGCCATTAAGACTGTGTTAAAGTTTCATGAAAAGCTATTCAGTGGTTCAAAAGGAGTAGCGGATAAGAGATGGGCACCCACTTGTATTGTAATGGCTAAGTACATGTTTGCTATGGGAAACTGCAAAAATCATTCAATTCAAATTCTAAAACAGATGGTGCACACCTACATTATATGTCATAAAGACTATTTTAAAGTTTCATGAAAATCTGTTCAGAGGTTCAGGAGGAGTAGCGGATAAGAGATGGGTATCCACTTGAAACGTAATGGCTAAGTCCATTTTTTGCAATGGGAACTCCAAAATCAATCAAATCAAATTCTGAAATAGAAGGCGCACATCTACATTATGTCACACAGGCTGTGTTATAGTTTCATGAAAATCGATTGAGCGGTTTAGGAGGAGTAGCGGATAAGAGATGGGTACCCTCTTGTAATGTAACGGCAAAGTGCATGTTTTGCTATTGGAAACCCCGAAAATCAATCAAATCAAATTCTGAAATAGGAGATGCACATCTACATAATGTAATAAAGACTGTGTAAAGTTTCATGAAAATCTTTTCACTGGTTCAGGAGGAGTAGCGGATAAGAGATGGGTACCCACTTGTAACGTAATAGCTAAGTCCATGTTTTGATATGGGAAACCCCAAAATCAATCAAATTCAATTCTGAAATAGGAGGTGCACATCTCCATTATGTCATAAAGACTGTGTTAAAGTTTCATGAAAATCTATTCAGTGGTTCAGCAGGAGACGGGTACCCTCAAGTGTATGGACTTCCGGACGGAAAGACGGACGGACGGACGGACGAACACCCCATCACTATATACCCCCACTTTTCAAGCGGGGGGTATGATAAACTGTACTGAAATGATGTATGGGGGTCCTTCACATGTTCAAACTCGACAAAAAATATGGTCGCCAGTGCAGGATATAGAAAAATCTGCTATTAAGCATTTTTGTCAGGTGAGCGATACAGACGCAGTCTCTGGACATCTAGTTTATATTGTTCATCAAAGGTAGTTGCATAGCTATTATCTAGAAAACCATGCAGAGTCTACTTTGATTGTTTATACGCATCAAAGAATCATTTAATTGTTTATCAATCATCTATAAACAACAAAAAAGTCACCAACAAACAAGCTGTGTTTAGGCCAGAACCTTTAATAAACTCTACGTTTATTCAATTGTTTTTGCAGTTCTTACACTATTCAAGTTATTATAGAAAATATATTTGTGGTTAATGAGCTCCGAATTTTTTTTTGAAATTTCACAGGAATTGCTAATTTAGAACTGTATCTGTGTCTATATTATTCATTATGAACCCATGGTGGAACACTTCTTGAGGTCTGATACAATTTTATGTGCTGTTAAAAACTTTTGTAATAACATTGTCGAAGCGCTTACAATTTACACCACCTGAAAACAGTTCACACTAGGTAACATACTAGCGCGTTGTTATAACGGTAGATCGTCGGTCAAGTCCAGATTGGTCTTTGGACTCTGTGTATTCGATCACCGCCTACAGTACGGCTAAAGTGTAACTTACCTTTACAGAATGGAATTGCACGAACTTTCTCCAACAAAGCGAAAAGCGGTGTTGGATATTGAAAAATCGATGCGTGAAAAGCATATTGAGATAATACATGAGATGTCAATAAATGATTTACGTACTTTTTCTAAAGCAAGATATAAAACTGCCCTCGTTTCTGAAATGAAAGGTGAACTCCCTTACGTTTGCAAAAGTCTAATTGTGTATAGCAAATGCTTTAAATAGTGAATGTGAGGAGCAAATGAGACAGCGTCGACGGAAGTCAAGTAATCATACCAATTTGAGTAAACAGTCATCTGAAAAACCAACAAATGAGAGTACAAAAAAGAATGTAATTCAAAATGAGACTTTTGAACAAGATTTGTCAGATTCTTTTAACCAGCTCTTTATAAGTGGTAACGACTTCAGTAATATGTCTGAAAAAAATAACTTGGGTGATCCAGTTACAACTGAAACTTCTGATTCGGCAAATATTTCCGACGACAGATAAACCCTCAGCTACAAACATCAACTCGAAATGATACCGGTAAGCGTGGCAAAAATACTGTCAATAAAGGTAGCAAGAGCCAGAAATCTGCAACTTTATGTACTTACAAAGGTCTAATTAGTAGTCATGATGAAATACGCTGCAATTTATGCCAAAATGGTTCCATGAGCAATGTGTGGGTATAGCGAAGGACGATCAAATAGGTTTTTGGGTTTGTTATGAATGTCGTATGATGCCTCTTATGGTTAGATCGATTTACGAAAAGCTTGATTCAATATTAAGAGCGAATGAAAAGTTGTCGAAACAGTTGTCTGAGAAAACGGCCGAAATGCAACTATTGCAGGAAGAAAACTCTCGTTTACGGTCTGTGATCAGTGAACAAAATTCAACTGGCGAAATTCGACAACCGACACAACAACCTACAATTGTAATGTTGCTGAAGATAAGATATCCGACAAAAACTTATAAAGGGAACTATTATCGCTGGTAGCTCAATAATAAGAGATATCACAAAGGATAACTTTTCTTTAGACCATGACCCGATATGTGTTAGAGGGGGGAAGATACTTGATATCTCTGCCCGTCTCCTTGACCTGCAAAAATGGAACTGTTTATGAGAATTTGATTCTTCTGGTTGGTAGTAACGACTGTGTGAATAGAGACAGAAATGAATTCGACATTGATTGTTTCAAAGAAGACTATTGTAATCTGATTAAAACAGCAAAAGGCGTCTCTGATAATGTTATAATTGCGGGCATGTGCCCAAGACTTAATGATAAACTTGGTTGTATTGCCAGAGGTAATGAAATATTGAAAGTCATAGCGAATGATGAAAACTTGCTTTTTATTGATAATGATGAGTCTATGAGATGTAAAAACGGGGTTGTTAATGTTGACTTATTTCAGGGTATCCACTTAAATGATAAGGGTACTAGGTTATTAGCAGCTAACTTGGAACTAGTAGGTAAGTTGAATCAGAATAACCCTGGTAAATCTAAACGTCAGAGGCGTCCTGCAAATAGACAGTATCCACCTAAGTATCAGCCAGTCTATAAACAAAGGCAATCCCGAAATGCCGAGGCTTTCCGAGGTAACAGGATTAGACACAACAGAGGTCAAAACAAAGGTAAATCTCATAATGATAGTCACACTATTCGAACTCCAGGGAATGAGTTAAACGTGCTTGTATTGTGGAGAAAAGGGTCACACGAAGTCAGTTTGCAGACATGGTATGTATGTCCAGTGTTGGAGATGTAATGATTACGGACATAAGGAAAAGAAGTGTGTCTATTAGGTGAGTGGCCAAGAGTGTGCCGAGAATACCGACGGCTCCTCTTATCCAGATTTGGGTCCGGATAAATACCAAAAAAGTAAAAAACGACGTTTCAAACATAAGCGTGGAGGAAAAACAAAACGATCTAAAGCAAATGCTAGTAATAAAGGTGCTTTTGTCTTTGACTTTTTAAATATTCGTGGGTTCAATAGTAAAGTCCATGAAATTAACATGATATTAGACAGGGATAAAGTGGACCTCTTTGGAGTCGCAGAAACTTTCCTGAAAACAAATTCTAGACCGTTAAAATTTAGCGATGAATATGACTGNTGAAAAAATATTTTGGCTGCCAAAATGATGAAAAAAAAATCTGAATGAGGCTTTCTGACCAAAAAAATAATGTTAATTTTGAAAAAAAATATTTTGTTGATACGCGTGCAAAAAATAAATAATTTTCTGTCCAGAAAAAACCATAACCCCCCCCTTCAGGTTAAATGGTCGGTCCCTTATCCAGATTTGGGTCCGGATAAATACCGAAAAAGTAAAAAACGACATTTCAAACATAAGCGTGGAGGAAAAACAAAACGATCTAAAGCAAATGCTAGTAATAAAGATGCTTTTAAATATTCGTGGGTTCAGTAGTCAAGTCCATGAAATTAACATGATATTAGACAGGGATAAAGAGGACCTCTTCGGAGTCGCAGAAACTTTCCTGAAAACAAATTCTAGACCGTTAAAATTTAGCGATGAATATGACTGGATAGGAAAATGTAGAGCAAACGGGAAAGATAAGGACGGCATCGGTATGTGTGTTGGTCCCCGTCTAACTATTGTTGATGATAAATTACTGGGTAGTAAAGATGACCGTTTTGAACGTCCTTGAGCTTTGCTGAAAGTTAACGACATTAAGACAGCTGTTTGTGTAGCTTATTTCCCGAACGACAGTATTGCCAGGTCAACGACAGATGAGTTGTTTCACGAAATTTTAGTTAATGTCTCTAATCTCACCCCTTTTGGGTATGAAATTATTCTTATGGGTGATTTTAATGCAAAATGTGTAACAAAGTGTGCCTTTTCTGATAATAATGTTTTGGAAAAAGACACTTCTTCCTATAACGACAGACGAATGATCCAGTTTAATTAAGTAATTTCTGTTTTAGGATCGTTAGATCTTTATAGCGATCACGTGATAGTTCGCGTCCTCATGAACCTAAATTCTCCTCTAAAAGTTAAAAAGGCTAAAGAACCTTTTCTTTTTTGGAGAATAAACGATAACACAAATTGGGAGAGTTTTCAAGCTTCTTTGAATAAGAAATTCGTTGAGGACTCTTTCAAACAAGTTTTTAAAGGGGGTAATGTTGATGAGATTCGGGGAAATTGGGTTAAAACAGTTTCCGACGCAGCGTAGAAACGATTAAAAAAGTCAAGCATGTTAAAAGTTATCGAAGGTTTTGGGACCGTGAGATTGATTTACTCATCACACGGAGACGAGAAGCGAACAGACTAAAAAGAATTCACGATAAGAGTCGTTCGTCAGATAGTCCATTAGGTATTTGCCTTACGAAGTCATACACTCGGCGTAAGGAAATGGTTCATAATGCTATTTGTCGAAAAGAATTTGAAACTAAAGTAAAAGACTTTAATAGAAGATGCACCAATGCAAACAATAAAAGTAAAGGTTTCTGGGATTTTCTAAAAGGTAGACAAAAGTCTGAAATTATCGATCCTGTTGATAAGAATATAATATTAGACGATAAGGAACAAATTGAGAGTTCACTGTTAAGACATTTTAGTAGTATAGGGAAAACAGATGACACGGTTGGTATTTCTCTCTTCAAGAAAAACATATTGAATCGTGTTAATGAATTAGACAAAAATACAATTCCCATGGAAAATATGCTTAAGTTTTCAAGAGAAACAATTGTTTCATCATTAAAAGGTTTAGCAAATGGAAAGGCTGTTTGGGAAGATGGTATTCCCAATGAGTTTATAAAATATGGAGGTGAACCAATGTTAAGTTCCTTATTTGACTTGTTTACTGCTATTTCAGACTTAGAGGTCACCCCGTCCGACTGAAAAAAGGGATTATCAAGCCAATACATAAATCGGATCCTACAAATGATCTCGATAATTACAGGGGAATTACTCTTACTTCAAATGTGTGCAAAGTATTTTCGAAAATATAAGAAAACCATGTTGTTTCTTATTTAGAAGAAAACAATGTTCTTGGAGAATCTCAGGGCGCTTTTCGAAAAGATAGACGCCCAGAAGATCATTTATTTACCTTACACGGTGTATGTAAATTACAAAAAAATCTTAAGAAGAAAAGTTATATTGCCTTTTTAGATTTATCCAAAGCCTTCGATAGGGTTTGGAGAGAGGGACTTTTCTATCTTTTATGGGAAAATGGGATACAAGGTAAATGTTGGTGCTTACTACGTTCTCTCTATGACGGGGTTTCAAATAAAGTTGTTTTTGGCGATTTCACGACTGATTGGTTCAGTCAAGATATTGGACTAAAACAGGGCTGTGTTTTGTCCCCTACTCTTTTTTCAGTACTCATGAATGACCTTGTTAAAATGTTAAATGATGAGGGAATCGGTATTGACATCGACAATCAACTGATAAATTGTCTGTTGCCGTTTACCGATGACATAGCTTTGATAGTTGAAACGGAAGTAGAACTGCAACGGTTGCTTGATGTAGCTTTAGCTTTTGCTAATAAATGGAACTTGTCATTTAATCCAAAGAAATCAAACGTTTTAGTGGTTGGGAAACGATTAGATAAATTTAAAGAATGGAGATTGGGCAGTGACATTATAAATGAGGTAAACGAATATAAATATTTAGAATTTTACTTCTCTAGAACGTTAAAATTCAATCACCATATATCTTCTTATGTAAAAGAGAATGCAACTAGGAAACTAAATTATTGTATAAGAGTTCTCGGTGAACACGGTGACTTTAAACGAATCAGTTTTGGCGATGCCTTGTGGCACTCTGTAGTACGACCATCAGTCGCACATGGTTGTTCGGTTTGGTTTCCTTCTTCGGTCGCACACTTAGACGTTTTGGAAAGCATACAGTACAAAATGGGCAAATTGATTATTATACTAAAATGAGTGTGCCAAAATCTGGTTTTTTTGGAATTGGGATGAGAACCAATAAATGCTTTTATGAATAGACAACGAGTTAACTATTTCGCCCGTTTACAAACTCTTTCAAATGATAGGCTTTGTAAAATTATTTTCATCAAGCTTTTAGAACAAGGTGATTCTGACTATAGTAATTTTTATCGGGATTTATTTAACAGCATAGGGCTAGACCATTATCTAGAAAATGTGGTCAACATTGACACTTTCAAAACTTTCTATGGGCGTATTGTAAGAAATGACGAAGTTGGAAAGTAGTTTGTCAATGTACAAAAGCCTTCGAGTTACTAGTATTCCTGCCAAACAAGAATATTTGACGAGCGACTCCAATTTCGCTGCCTCGCTGTTAAAGCTTCTCGCAAGAACAAATTGCCTTAGTTTAAACTCTACATTAAACAGACTGTCATTAGCAGACTCGGATAAATGCCAGTCATGTTCTCTAAACTGTATCGAAGATATACAGCATTTTCTTCTAGAATGTCCACGATATAACGAACAACGTTCGAAAATTTTTCAAGATTTCGATGGTATTTTCTTGCAAAATAATTTGCAAATCCGGTTTGAGGAGTTGTCTTCCTTTTTAAAAATACAATTTTTAATAGGTGAATATGCATACTTTTATGACAATGACTTGGGCAAAGCGAGTGATGTTTTAGGGAAAAAATACATTTTACAATGTTTTAAACTAAGAAGTGACAATATGGAATGATATCAGTATCTCAAATTTTAATGTTTTATTTTTTTATGTTTTAAAATGAGCTGTTTTGCGTATATGTCTATAAGAATATTATTTAAATAATATTTTATGTGAGAATGCTATTTATCATTTTAATTACTTTTTGAGTTGTTATTAGTTGATGGGATTATCGGAGGCCCATATTTATTTGTGTTTTAAAATATGGACAACATAATTCTTACTTGATACAGTGCTGGTTTTATGTATTTAAACTAGAGACTCTTATTTTATCTTGTGTATATATTGTAATATTTGTAGTATTTGTATTTCTTATGACGCAACTGCTACTACCCCGATGGCGGTTGCCCCCGATGTAAAGGGGTAGTTTCAAATTAAATATATATATATATATAGACGAAACGAGAGGGAATAATCATCGTTTAGTTTAGTTTAATATTATTTTATTGCATAAATATAGCAAAAGGATTAGACAACAAGTTATAACAACTTACAAATAGTCCTCTCCTTAAACATAAATACAAAGCAGCAAAGCGCACTACACTACAATATTATCAAAATAATAATCATGGGGTGAAAGAAGATACAAAGAAAAACATGACAGAAGACAAGGACATATGTCGTTGATTGTCCGAGTCGTAAATGAGGGATAACGATCATAACCGTATCGCCCCGACGAACGTAAGGCTCAAGCTAGCGACCAATAAGGAGATATGTCTGGAAACCAAAAATAAAAAGAACACCAGAAATCACTACAAAAAATTTCTACCGACCAATAAGAAAAAAAAACCACTTATTTGATGGTATGCAATTTATCTGCTTGCTTTAAAACATCATACCAGCATACATTTACTCGCAACACATATCTAGTTGTCTCGCCTGCGACGAAAGTCGCTGAAAGCGAGACATAGCTATTACTTACCGGCGGCGGCGTAAACTTTCTTAAAACCCTAATAACTTTTGAAGTATATCACTTATATGCAACATCTTTTGTACACAGATAGCTTATGGTTAGAACTTTCTAGCAACGCATATTTCAGATGACCTTGTCTTCATGGTTCAATGACTTCATGAAAATTGCAATATAGTTTCACATTCAAGTTGATTTCTCTGGATTTGTAATACGTAGATCCATTTTATTATGTGTATTGATGTATCTTAGTGGGGGCATGCCAGTCTGCCACTTGTCATTTGACCTCGACCTCATTTGCACGGTTCAGTGACTTTGTAAATTTTGCGACATAGTTTTATATTCAAGTCAATTTCTGAGTCACTTTAATGTATAGACATACTATATTTTGTCTATTGGTACATTTATGTGGGTGCGTGCCAGTCTGACACCTGTCATGTAGCCTTGACCTCAATTTTATGGTTCATTGACTTTGATAACTTTTTTACTTGAATACTTATTATTCTGTAACTAAAACACCTAGATTCATCATATTTGATATATTGCTACACTAAGGTGGGTACATGCCAGTCTGACACCTGTCATATAACCTTGACCTCAATTTCATGGTTCATTGACTTTGAACATTTCTTTTCTTTTATACTTATTTCTCTGTAGCTACAATATCTAGAGTTATCATATTTTGTCTATTGTTACATCTTGGTGGGCACATGCCAGTCTGGCACCTGTCATGTAGCCTTGACCTCAATTTCATGGTTCACTGACTTTGATCATTTCTCTGTAACTTGAACACTTACAGGCATCATATTTTGTCTAATGCTACATCTAGGTAGGCACATGCCAGTCTGACACCTGTCATGTAACCTTGACCCCAACTTCATGGTTCATTGACTTTGATCATTTCTCTATAACTAGAACACTTACAGGCATCAGATTTTGTCTAATGCTACATCTAGGAAGGCACATGCCAGTCTGACTTCTCTCATATAGTCTTGACCTCAATTTCATGGTTCATTAACTTTGCTCATTCTTTGTAACTAGAACACTTACAGGTATTTTATTTGGTCTGTGTTACATCTAGGTGTGCACATGCCAGTCTGGTACCTGTCATGTAGCCATGACTAATTATTTTGTTGAAGATATGCATATACAGGCGAGACATTTCTGTGTCTACACTTTTTATATAGGGGCCGTAACACCAGTATGCGGAACACACAACACATTCTCATATAATACTGGTACGAGATTACTTTTAAGTCTCTGTAATTTTCGTGGTATTAAGTCCTTTGATTTTCGAATAAGTGTCTTTTCTTCGGATTTTTTTCTATACTTCATTCTTTTCGTTTTGGTATTGTTTGAGGCTCGATTTTAAGAACACACTGAAGAAAAATAATTTGAAAAGCAGTGTCATTTGAATTAAAATTTGATTTTTAAGGAGACATGTGGTCATAATGATACAAAATAATGGCGACATCGTGCATTCCGGGGTACTTTACTTACAAAGTGTAACGTCATGGTAATTTTTTCAGACATAGAATAGAAAACAAAAACAATAAAACCAAAATGATCTACTTCCTTGGTTTTACCTGAGTGTCAACAATTTACAGCAATGCGCACCGTCACGGTCACATTCTGTAAACAGCTAACATTTTCAAATGATGTACTCAAAGCCAACTTTCGACCCCTGGACTGTACTTTTCAGTAGAGATGACCCACCCAGGCAATTGGAGAGTGCAAAGCTGAGGGCAATGGCTATCATTCGACCAGCGGTCGACAAAAGCTTTGTCGTAGGAAAATTTGGAGAGCATTTCAAACTTGGTACAAAATTCAGTCTTGGACCGACGTTCGACCCATGGTGTACATTTCAGTAGAGGTGACCCAACCTGGCAATTGGAGAGGGCAAAGCTGAGGGCAATGGCTATCATTTAACCAGTGGTTGACAAAAGCTTTGCCGTAGGAAAATTTTGAGAGCATTTCAAACTTGGTACAAACTTCAGTCTTGGGCCGACTTTTGACTCCTGGTGTACATTTCAGTAGAGATAACCCACCCTGTCAGTTGGAGAGGACAAAGCTGAGGGCAATGGCTATCATTTGACCTGCGGTCGACAAAAACTTTGCCGTAGAAAAAAATGAGAGCATTTCAAACTTGGTATCAATTGTTGACTGTGTGAATTATTGAAAAACAGTCATGCCTTGGTATATAACAATCATTAGTGTCCTGGTATAAATTTGTTTCTTGTGTGTCATTTCAAACAACAGTCGTGTCTCAGTATATGAAAATAGTGTTCTGGTATAAATTGTTTAATGTGTGTTATATTGAACAACAGTCAGGCCCTTTTATACAGCAATCATTAGTGTCTGGGTATTAACATGTTTCCTGTTATATTGAACAACAGTCGTGTCTCAATATATTAAAATGATCAGTGTCCTAGAATAAATTGTTTCCTGTGTGTTATATTGAACAACAGTCATGTCTCAATATATTAAAATGATCAGTGTCCTAGAATAAATTGTTTCCTGTGTGTTATATTGAACAACAGTCATGTCTCAATATATCAAAATGATCAGTGTGCTAGAAAAAATTGATTCCTGTGTGTTTTATTAAACAACAGTCATGCCTTGGTATATTACAGTCATAAAAGTAATCAGTGTACCGGTATAAATTGTTTCCTGTGTGTTACATTGAACAACAGTCATGCCTTGGTATATACCAATCATAAGTGTCCTGGTATAAATCGTTTCCTGCGTTATATTTAACAACAGTCGTGCCTCAGTATATAAAATCATCAGTGTCCTGGTATAAATTGTTTCCTGTGTGTCATTTTGAACAACAGTCATGTCTTGGTATATTACAGTAATAAGTGTCCTTTTATTAATTGTTCCCTGTGTGTAATATCGAACAACAGTCGTGTCTCAGTATATAACAATCATTTGTGTCCTGCTATAAATTGTTTCTTGTGTGTTATATTGAAAAACAGTCGTGTCTCAGTATATAACAATCATTTGTGTCCTGGTATATATTGTTTCTTGTGTGTTATATTGAACAACAGTCGTGTCCTAGTATATAGCAATCATTAGTGTCCTGGTATAAATTGTATCCTGTGTGCTATATTGAACAACAGTCGTGTTTCAGAATATAACAATCATCAGTGTCCTGGTTTAAATTGTTTCATGTGTTTTGTATTGAACAACAGTCGCTTTTCAGTATATAACAATCATTAGTGCCCTGGTATAAATTGTTTCCTGTGTGTCATATTGAACAACAGTCGTGTCCTACTTGTAACAATTATTTGTGTCCTACTTTAAATTGTTTCATATGTATTGTTTTGAACAACAGTCGTCTCTCAGTACATATCAATCATTTGTGTCCTGGTATAAACTGTTTCCTGTGTGTTATATTGAACAACAGTCGTGTCTCGTATATAAAAATCATTTGTGTCCTGGTATAAATTGTTTCATATGTGTTGTATTAACAACAGTCGTGTCACAGTATATAACAATAAACAGTTATTGAGTGGGTCCGAAAACAACAGCTGTTTTGTTTGACCCGAGGACTGAACTGTTGCACGAAGCCGAAGGCTGGGTGCAACAGTTTAGTCAGAGGGTCAAACAAAACAGCTGTTGTTTGAGGACACAGTCTATAACTGTTTTGTTATACCTTATCATGTTTACTGAATACGCTCCATTTCATCTGAATACAATTCACGTCGCCAATTTGGTTATGCAGACGACAGGAGATCATGTGATATGGGCGTGATATTTTTGAACCAATCAAAATAAGGCAGGTAATCAACAGATCAGTGTCGGTCAACAGACTGAAAACTGTTGACTGGTCAACAGATCGCTTTTTGGTTTGAGAAATAAAACAGACAAATTGTCGATATTTTTCCCCAATGTATTTATATAAGGAAAATATTATAAGGTATAACAATCATTAGTGTCCTGGTACAAATTGTTTCCTGTGTGTGTTATTCAATACAACACATATGAAACAATTTATACCAGGACAGAATTGCTCCACGTGTGTTATATTGAACAACAGTCGTATCTCAGTATATAGCAATTATAAATGACCTGCTATAAATTGTTTCCCGTATGTTATATTGAACAACGGTCGCTTTTCAGTATATAGCAATCAGTAGTGTCCCGGTATAAATTGTTTCCTGTGTGTTAAATTGAACAACAGCTGTGTGGTATATTGAACAAAAGTATATCAGTAATTAGTGTCCTGGAATAAATTGTTTCCTGTAAGTAATATTGAACAACAGCTGTGTGTTATATTGAACAACAGTCATGTCTCAGTTATTACAGTTATTAGTGTCCTGGTATATATTTTTTCTGTGTGTTATATTGAACAACAGTCACGTCTAAGTATATTACAGTAATTAGTGTCCTGGTATAAATTTTTGTGTGTGTTATATTGAACAACAGCTGTGTGTTATATTGAACAACAGCTGTGTGTTATATTTAACAACAGGCATGTCTAAGTATATTACAGTAATTAGTGTCCTGGTATAAATTGTTTCCTGTGGTATATTGAACAACAGTCATGTCTAAGTATATTTCAGTAATTGGTGTCCTGGTATAAATTGTTTCCTGTGTGTATATTGAACAACAGCTGTGTGTTATATTGAACAACAGTCATGTCTAAGTATATCAGTAATTAGTGTCTTGGGATAAATTGTTTCCTGTAAGTAATATTGAACAACAGCTGTGTGTTATATTGAACAACAGTCATGTCTCAGTTATTACAGTTATTAGTGTCCTGGTATATATTTTTTTCTGTGTGTTATATTGAACAACACTCATGTCTAAGTATATTACAGTAATTAGTGTCCTGGTATATATTTTTTCTGTGTGTTATATTGAACAACAGTCACGTCTAAGTATATTACAGTAATTAGTGTCCTGTTATAAATTTGTGTGTGTGTTATATTGAACAACAGCTGTGTGTTATATTGAACAACAGTCATGTCTAAGTATATTAAAGTAATAAGTGTCCTGGTATAATTTTTTGTGTGTGTTATATTGAACAACAGTCATGTCTAAGTATATTACAGTAATAAGTGTCCTGGTATAAATTTTTGTGTGTGTTATATTGAACAACAGCTGTGTGTTATATTGAACAACAGGCATGTCTAAGTATATTACAGTAATTAGTGTCCTGGTATAAATTGTTTCCTGTGTGTTATATTGAACAACAGCTGTGTGTTATATTGAACAACAGTCACGTCTAAGTATATTACAGTAATTAGTGTCCTGGTATAAATTTTTGTGGGTGTTATATTGAACAACAGTCATGTCTAAGTATATTACAGTAATAAGTGTCCTGGTATAAATTGTTTCCTGTGTGTTATATTGAACAACAGTCATGTCTACGTATACTAGTATTACAGTAATTGGTGTCCTGGTATACTAGTAAATTGTTTCCTGTAAGTTATATTGAACAACAGTCATGTCTAAGTATATTACAGTAATTAGTGTCCTGGTATAAATTGTTTCCTGTGTGTTATATTGAACAACAGCTGTGTGTTATATTGAACAATTCATGCCTAAGTATATTACAGTTATTAGTGTCCTGGTATATATTTTTTTCTGTGTGTTTTATTGAAGAACAGTCATGTTTAAGTATATTACAGTAATTAGTGTTCTGGTATAAATTGTTTTCTGTAAGTTATATTGAACAACAATAATGTCTTTGTATATAAGTCATAGTTAGTATTGTCCTTGAATAACTGTTTTGCAGGCGCGGATCCAGGGAACATGAAAAAGGGGGGGGGTCCAATTCCTTTCCTCAGAGAAAAATGATGTGATCACATTTGCATGACTAAGGAACCAGGGCAAGGTTGGCAAAATACCGGCATTTATGAGTATTTTCCATGCCAGCGGTAAATATCGGTAAGGGACCGACCATTTAACTTGAAGGGGGGGGGCTATGGTTTTTTTCTAAACTGATTTTATGTGAAAAAAATATTTTGGCTGCCAAAATCATGAAAAAAAAATTCTGAATGAGGCTTTCTGCCCAAAAATTGAAAAAAAATATTTTGTTGATACGTGTGCAAAACATAAATAATTTGTTTCGCGCAAAGCGCGAAAAAAAATTTCTGTCCAGAAAAAAAAACCATACCCCCCCTTCAGGTTAAATGGTCGGTCCCTAAATACCGGCATTTACTGGTCGATTGAATTGACCACCCTGGAATTTATATAGTAACCTTGTACCTAGCATGATATGGAGAAAACAAATTATACTGGGCAACCCCTCTATTTATATGCTATCATAAAGCCCTTAAATTAAACTCTTTGTTGATTTTTAAAGCAATGTCTTATGAATATAAATTAGGCAAATACTGGTCAATTGACTAGAATTGAATTTATATCCCGAATTACTCATCAGGTGGCTTATGGCTACCACTGATTCACCACTATACAGGTCTCTTTGCTTTTTTCCCTCTTTATTCTTTTTTTTTTCTTTTTTGTATTTTGTTTTCCCTTTTGTTTTATTCATACTTTTGTTAATGTATCTCAGAGTTGAAGTCATACTATAATTCAAGTCATATGTACATGTAATATAGAATACCTCAATTTAACTTTCAGTGGACAATTTAATTTGTTTCCATACAGTTTTAAAAACCTTTCTACAGAACAGGAAATCATTTACAACATTTAATCACTTCCAACATTTGACAGTATGTCAAAATGTATTTTTGAATAAACTTTCCCTTGAAATTTTGTTGTTTTAGTCATTAAAGCCCTAATAAAATTGTCAAGATGATAAAGTTTAACAAATTTGCAATATTTTTACCATTAAAAGTTCAATCGACCAGTATTTGCCACTTGAGGAGTATTTTCCAGGCCGGTATTTACCGGTAAATACCGGTGGTGGAATTTACCGCCCAACCTTGCGCCAGGGTCACCACCCTGGCGTGGTATCGGTATGTTCTCCTCAAGACGCAACTGCATATCAAATATCAAGTGCCTAGGACTACTGGTATAGGCTGTAGAAACTGCTTGGTAAAAACTTAAAGTGATCGTTCATGCACGACTAAGGGGCCAGTGCCACCATCCAGGCGTGGAATCGGGATGTTCTCCCCAAGACGCAACTGCAAATCAAATATCAAGTGCCTAGGACTGCTGGTATAGGCTGTACAAACTGCTTGCTAAAAACTTTAAGTGATCGTTCATGCGTGACTAAGGGGCCAGGGCCACCATCCAGGCGTGGAATCGGTATGTCTCTCCAAGACGCAACTGCATATCAAATATCAAGTGCCTAGGACTGCTGGTATACGTTGTGCAAACTGCTGGCTAAAAACTTAAAATGATCGTCCATGCGTGTCTTAGGAGCCAGGGCCCCATCTGGGCGTTGAATCAGTATGTACTCTCAAGGACGCAACTGCATATCAAATATCAAGTGCCTAGGACTACTGATCTGCTTGTTAAAAACTTAAAGAGATCGTTCATGCGTGACTAAGGGGCCTGGGCCATAATCTAAATAGGGATATGAGTTGTACCCATAATAATGCAACTGCACATCAGATACTATGGACCTACAACTAACATAAGCTTGTTAATTCACAATAGTTTGTAATTGTTGACGCCGCCGCCGCTGCCTCCGCCGCGACGCCGCCTGAAACGCTTTCCCTAAGTCTCGCTTCCGCGACTTTTTCGTGGCGGGCGAGACAAAAATTTTGATATTGCAAGTTTTCAAATAAAATCGGCTTTCCGTCCATACCGAAGTACTGACTGCTAGAATAGTGAACATACTCAGCGACTAATAGTCCATCAGCAGATACGTCGACCCAGTGGTAATAAATTTTCCCAAGTTATTTTTAATATATTTTCTTCAGATGGACATTTCGACAACTTATGTCTCTTCGTTATAGATCAAATCAAGGCATTAGAAAGAATGTAAACCAACAGATGTATAAAAGGTTATCTAAATTAACGATCAATAAAAGATTAACTACATATGTATATTCTAGACAGCTAACTTGTTACTGTCCAAAAGCATGTCAACCAACAAAATACCAAAGTTTCATTGGAATACGATTTACACTTATTGAGTTATCGTCCGGAATCCAAAATGTTTGCATGACATCTTTCACTGCGACCCTTTGTGTGACAAAGTTTCTTAAAAAATCAATACCGGTCTTTCGTTCCTCATGCCCGACATAATATCCGATTTTCCTTTATAAGCAATAAGTACATGACTGTAAAACTTTTTTAAATAATCAGTTCTCGAGAAAGATGTGACAAAATTGTTTTGTGGCGCCGACGCAAGCTCTGTAACACAGTACAGGTCTTCATTCTAATACTTCCTGCTGAATCGCAAAAGGATAAGATATGTGGTTCCTAGCTAGGAAAATGTGACAGAAATTTTCAAGACCCCAAAATATTCCAAGTTCCGTCAAACAGCAAGTGGGCATGCGAGAGATCCCAAATTAATACACGGTACAGACCCCCATACTGATACCCATGCTAAATCATTGCAGAATGCTTGGGTATTTGTTCCTGAGAAAAAATGTGATAGATTCTGCGACGGCAACAACGGACGAACGACGTGAACGTAAGCGACACGTAAGCGACACAGAAAAAAAAGTTACCACTGCTTTTGATTTACTACAAATGTTTGTAAAGAATCGTAAAAGAACAATTCGTGGATGTGAACGGAGCATGATCTAGGAAACTGAAGGAGTGAATCAAGTTCGCGACCAAATCGTACTAGATCCGTACGAAATCATCAACGAGTGTATTAATATGAGGAAGGTGCAACCTTAAAAGCGAGCGAAGAATAAAGGAGAGACTCTCAAATGAATGTATTGCTCACAGACCATGACTGACATCATAAAGACATCAGTTTCAGAGATCATAATGGCATAAATTTCTTATTAGGGTCCGATGAAAAACTTCTTTTCCCATTGATGGATATCTTGAATTTTGAGCATGCAGTCCTGATGGACACAAATTTTGAAGGGATCTCCTAAAGTTAATTGTAATCAAGTTTGGTTCCAATTTGATCAGTGGTTTAAGAGACCAAGTCTTAAAATAAATTTCCATGGCGGAACAAATGTTAAATTTTTTGCCCTGCTGGTGGCCATCTTGGATTGGATGCAGACCTATGCAATGGATAAAAGTATTAAAGGGTACTGGTACCCAAGGACCATTGTGACAAAGTTTTGTTCCTTTCGGCCCAGTGGTTTCATTGGAGATACTTTGAATGAAAAAGGGGGAGAGAAGGAGTTTCTCAGAGGTGCCGTCCTAAAATATGACTTCTTAGTGATGGGGTCAAATATTTTGAATTTTATCTTTTGTGCAGCATTAGCTGCACAAAACATTAAGCTTTTATGGTATTTGTGTTGATAGTTTTTTTAAGTTCATACCATAGATATGCACATACAAAAAAATAGCACAATGATAATAAGATCTCATGTTATGTCCCGCCGTGCGCGGTCCCGGCTGAAGAATAGGCCCGCAGCATCCTCTGAGCTTGGAGTATGAGCCATCCTAACAGAGGACCCCGAGGGAACCCCGGGATATAGAAATAGGACCCAGTATCTCCGGCTTGCGGGGTGTGACCCCTCCTAAACGGAGGCTGACCCCGAGGGTCCCGGGATATAGAAATAGGACCCATTCCGTGGTTGTGCGGGATTAATAAATACACAACCCATCTTTCGGATGGGATGTAAACTCAGGTCCACGTGTTGGAAGAAATGCCACGCTTCCTGCACGTTAAAGAACCCTTGTAGCAAGCTCTTTTTGGGGTGGTCCGTAGGTGATCGGCTACAAGGCTAAATTCCCTGCCCTTGACGATTTCACCCTACTTTTCCAGTGGCAGTCAGAATTTCCCGTCCCATGGCCATTTCCATACCCCAAAGTGATTATTTGTGAACAAACTTGTTCTCGTCTTGATATAGCTGAAATATTGCTGAGTAGACGTTAAACAATATTCAATCAATCAATCAATCATGTTATGTCTTTGTTTCTTTGTTTTTCCGTCACTACCATTGTCCTTGGATGTTCTTTTTGGACTGACGGTTCGGTTCTCACTTACTCTAAAGTTCCGCAGCACCCCCACCATATACTGTCTTCCTAAGGATTTTATGTCAAATCGAATCCTTCCATGCATGTAATTTATAGTAGGGAACTTGTTTTTTTTTTAGGAGCATGTTTCAACATAATTTTTATCGGACTTTACATACTGGAATTACTGGAAGTAAAGGTAAAGGTAAGATATTACTGGTTTTGAAGATGATGTTTGTCTTGTTAGAGAAGTTTTATTTAATTATTTTCATTACCCTTTTCACCCTGAAGTATTTGTTTGCTTATGATATCTTCAATGTAAACGTTTTTACATGCCAAAAGCTGCTAGCATATTCAAATAGTCAGCAATTTCTTATTTTGTAAACAATTGTGTTCATTTCTTTGTGTACATGGTGTTTGTATATTTTATTTATGTTTTTATAATAGTTTCTGTTTGGAAAATGTTAGAATTGCTCTATTTTTTATTTTGTTTTACATGCTTTATGTATTTAATGAGAAATGAAAGTTTAATAAAATATTCAATTTAGGGGATAACCCGTTTTATTTTGAGGAGGTCTGACATTTTTTTTAGTTTTAAAATAGACATTCAGTCCCAAATAAAAGTTAAAAACAAATACCCTTGCATACACCTTCTTGCAACCAGACTCTACGCAGAGTATGGTAAAAATTTGAAAATAAATATTAATTCCCTTAAGTGTTTGAAAAAAAAAAATCTGACTCTTGAATTTTCAGAAATAAGGCACCGGTCATTTAACTTGCCTTGAAAGCCTGGGGACTATGATTTTTCCCCAAAAATATTTTGAAGCTGTTTTTATGCGAAAATTTTTTTTGGCTGCAATAACAATGAAAAAAATCTGAAGGGGGCTTTCTGGCCAAAAATATAATGCTAATTTTGATAAAAATATTTTTGTTGAAAAGTTAAAAAAAATAAAAATAAATTTTCTGTTAAGAAAAAACCATACTCCCCCCTTAAAGTTGATGGGTTGATCCCGAAATATTCTGGCTTTGCCAAACGACAAACAGATTTGCCAGAACCCCCACGTTCTGCAATATCTCATTTTGTTTTTTGACCCAAGTGAGTTAAAACAGAGAACGGAGGGAGAAGACATGAGTAACAAGAGGGGTATATTTGAGACATGTGCAACTTGAAGTCCTTCAAAAAAATATTTAGTGTTACCTGGATAAATTACAAAGCAGTGGAAATATGTATAGTGTTGGTTTTTGAAAGAAATTGAATTCATTGTATCCGAATAACGTTTTATTTTATTGGCAATGGCGATGTGTGAGACCCACCTAGTCTGTTCAAGTCTCCTAAATACACTCATCCATTCAGTGAAAAAATATTCAAATTTACACTCAATCTTATTCATAATTCACGATCTCAACATGATATTTATCACCAACTGTCATCTCAGAATGCATTGCAATCTCAAGTTCAAGTTCAAGTTCAAGTTCTTTATTAAGACAAAAGACCCCAACAGGGGTATGTGAATACAAATAACATATATACAAACATATATTGTTGGAATAAATGAAGACACAGCATTGTATTTACTTATTAAAATACTTCATTATAAAGTATGGAAGGCAATTGTCTCAACAGCACTTCAGTTCTTTGATTTTATGCAGTTGTCGGTCCTTGAAGTGTAGGTGTACTGTGCATTTCCGGGGTAGCAGACGCTTTGACAATTGACAATTTTCACAATCATTTGAGCATTTTGATGTTTTAAGGCGTAATGCCATTTAATTTGAAAGTTTTCAGTCAAATATACACGATTATGGGAGCGTTAAAACTAAGGAAAGCGATATCCTAATTTCAAGGTAAGACATTTTATCATGGATAGTAATTTCCATCAATCATTTGAGCATTATGATGTTTTATAGCGTAATGCCATTTGATTTGAAAGTTTTCAGTCAAATATACACGATTATGGGAGCGTTAAAACCAAGGAAAGCGACATCCCAATTTCAAGGTAAGACATTTTAATCACGGATAGTTATTTCACCTTTGAGTTCACTCGAGGTGTTAGATGGACATATTTTTGTTAAATGATTGCATGCATGTGTGTTTCCGAATGCACTTTTTGGCTAACTTTATAACAACTTAACGCCATCAGTCATGAGATCTTCGTTCGCCGTTTTTGTTGATTTAATTTATGCTAATTTTAATGTTTGTATCAATGCATATCGTTTCTCATGTAGTTGGCTTTATTTAGAACAAAAGTTAATTGAAAGGGAAAAGTGACACTTGAAATAAACAAACCGATTGAAATGACATTGACATTTTTTAAATGATCGGGACGAACGCATATTTAACATGTTCTAAAAAACACAAAGGATTATGGGAACCAGGTCGCCATGTTGGATGAATAGTCACGCGAGAGTCGGCGATGTTTGACGAAAGATTTATAGCTATGATCTATTTATAGCTATTTCAAAAAGATTATTTTTTTACCACATTTCTACCATAAAGAGCGAGCTTCGCTCGCTTATTATGCAGTCAAGCCATTCCCAAACGGAATATAATATCTGCACATACCAAGTTTAAAAGAAGCTTTTTTGGCGACACTAGCTTGCCTGTTTTCATGCTTGTTTAAAAGAAGTGACAAGATTTTAAAGCTTTTTGTAGCACTAACAGGGTATTTTCAAGATAAACTCGTTATATATTTCTTACCTTTTTAATAAAAAAAACAAAGAAATTCTGTGTAGCTCTACAGTGATCATCTAACTATTCGCATCAAAAATACATAAAAACAGGGATCACGTCACTGGTCCTACAGCCATTTGTCCGACGGTCATTTGTCGGACCAGTGAGATGACCCTAAATGAAAATACAAAAAGGTTAAAGCAAAACAAAAGTGTCTATGGAAAGAAATAAAAATAAATGTCTGTATACTGTGGTCTTAGAGTCATCTTAATTTGACAGTCGAATCGGCCATAGAAGGCCATCGGAATGTGAAAGGCCATGGAAAGCCACCGGAATGCCGCGAAATTGTAATCAAGATCACTATCAATGATCAGGGAAGAATCGGCCGTGGAATGCCATCGGAATGTGTGAAGGTAATCGTGATTGACTAATAGTTTCCATTGTGGTAGCGTTAAGAAGGATTAAATTTGTCTGCTTCAATATACCATCGAACGCGTGACTAATCAAGACGCCATCATCCTCTCTGGTACTTCCGGG
>MJUU01013691.1:0-11649 GCA_002080025.1 Modiolus philippinarum | reverse complement strand
AAAAAAAAAAAGAAAGAAAGAAATATAGAAAAAGAACTTTTCCGGTGCAAAGAACACGAGTAAAAAATTCTAAGTTGTAGTAATCGTCAAAAAAGTATTGTTGAACATGTCGACTAGATGTGTAACTTCAAGGTCCCATTGGAATGCCCATGTCATATTATGCAGCATTTTATCAATAGCAAATTCGATGAGACTCTCTTTAGGTGGACAGACCATTGTAAAACAAAACAAGGCTAAAGCTCGACAAAGGAAAACAATTGGCAAAAATAGTTCCGATGTAATTACATTCGAAAAAATATGTATGGATTCAGGGTGCATTTTATATTCTGATCTTGTTCTTGATCAATGATCATGATTTTGATCATAGCTTCAAATATCTGATAATGAACAGGATCAATAATTATTGATTATTACATGGCATTTTTCATATCACACCCTTTATCACCCTTTATCAGCTCAAGGTCGTAATATCAACCCGAGAGCCGTCGGAGGAACTAAGTTTGAAAGATATGCAGGAGCTATTTAACCGGTTATGTTACCCATACTGCTAACATATCTGCACTTGGCACAACGATGGCAATCCTTTAATTGAAGCCCTTCCTAGTAATTGATTAATTTATTTACTTATATATAATTCAGGCAAAGTCTGTGCGAGCAGAGACATATAATTAAATAATTATATGTCTCTGGTGCGAGCCATTAAGTCCCTTGGTGCCTTTTGCAGACGAGTTACCTCTTATTTTTTTTTGCTATCTCGTTGGATGGCAACCTAGGCTTACAGCCTACATAACGCTTACTTATGTATATAATCGTAAATATTTTATAAGGCAAAAGACAGAAAAAAAAATATTAATCATGTTTATAATAATCATCATAATATTTATAAATGCATATTTATTAATTAGCAGAAACCTCGCCATGGTTGCACTTGAGTGCACTCATTATTAATATTTGTTGATTTACACACGTGAGCGTATATTGTCATGATAAATTGTATTCTGTTTTACTTTGTTAATTTATATGTACCTCTTGAGGGCCATTTCTAATGGACATTAAAAAAAAAACATTATAACCAGCACAGTAGGTAACGTCGTCCTGCGAGGACATGATTTTCTACGATAAAATGTCCTGCTCTTCTACGATTGTCCCGGATTCAATACGAATAATATTGAAAAAATGTAAACATGAAGACGCTTTCATCATAGCTCTTAAGATAGGTTTCTTTCCTTAAATTGGAATAGTAAACATTAGATAGTTATCATATAGCATACTACACGCTTTTAATCTCTCAAATTCATGAAGGCGTATTTGAAATATAAACAAAATTCCAATTTCATTAAAAATACAGTTTACTTTATAATTAAAGCACAAATTTTCAAGTAAAACCACTAACAGTATCGACACTTCAAATACATCGAAATCCGACAAGAGAACAGCGACATGAATTGTTCTGGAAGACCGTAATTCCTGATTTTCAATTTTAATGTGTCCTGACTTTTACCCGAATTGACCTGGCTTTTATGCGATTGGTCCCGGAATTTAAACGATGCAAATTAGATTAAATAATAAAGTTATTCCCGTTTATTACACCCCACTTTGAAGAAAACGATAAATTTTGAGGCAAAACAGTTACAGAACTATAAAAGACCAACGAAACTATTTTTTGCGAATAAAAAAAAGGCAATTGAACGTTTAGTGATTTTTTTTGCACGATGTGTGGTCGAAGTGTCACTTTTCCGTTTGATATGTATATAATGTGTAACCCTTTTAAGGTACTGACTGTAAGCTTTGGTTTTTAATCTTGATTTCTATTCACTTGTTCGATCATAGCAATATCATAGTAAAATGATATTTCAACATCTACTCTTTAAACATTGATGCAAATTCAAACAAATTTTACAGGAATGATTTTTGGCAGCAATTTAGCGACAAACACTCCCTGGCCCATCTTTTTAAATTACGTTTTGTCTTATTCTTTCTTTTTCAAGATTGTGTTCTTGGGGTTAATGGTCCACCTGCATTGGGTTTTATTTGTATGTTTATAATACAATAGGGAAACGGGATAGAGGAAAGGGGTGTTGAGCCCTTAAGTGTAATCCTTACCTTAATTGTAATCCGATTACACTTAAGGTTAAGGACCACCCTTAAATGTAATCCCGGTTACATTTACGGTTGCAGGACCTCCCTTAATTGTAACCGATTACAATTAAGGGAGATAGTGTACATATGCCTGCAGTACCTACCGTAATTGATATCCCTCGGAATTAGTTCACAATTTTCAGCTCATATAAGATAAGAAAACGTGTTCCGCCACCAAAGCATGAGTATGAGTCATATTATTTTGTTTTAAATAGCCATCGTTACCATGGAAACAAAAAAAGGGCGGGGGAAGGTGCTCAGAATTGTTTCAAAATATTATACAGAAGAAATGTAAAAATTGTTCTCAAGCTTTCAATTCCCTAAAACGGAAAAGTAGACAGAATTGTATGAAAATGATAGAAATTCTGACTTTAAACAATATTTTTAACCAGATTCTAGCTAGCGACCAATTTTGGGGTTTGTCTAAAAACCAAAAATTAAAGGCATACCGAAAAGAACCATAATGCATATTATTTCTAGCGAACAATTTCGGTTTTTGTTTTTTATTCTAGAAATACCATAATTGCTAGCATTTCCATGGGGAATAAATCAAGTAGCTAAGAATCGCTTGAAAGTGTTCAGACAGGATGTTAAGATTTGTAGACACTGTTCTGAGGGTTAAAATTTTTCTTATGACAACCATTGCAAAGGAATCGAGAAATGAGGGACGGAAGGATCTTTTTCGGGACTCCGTGATTAGTTGTTTTATTCAATGGGCTGATTCAGGATTAACCCGTAACAATACCCATGATAAACGGAATAGCAATCTTCATTTTCGGGATCAGGATAAGGTCATTTATTTACTGGGAAAAATAAAAGAACGAGAAGATAAAAAACAGTCAGGATAAACATTTACAGGAAAGGTGACCAAGATGGGTTGTCTTATGTTAGCTCGAATCACAAAATCACTAACTGCATGCGACTCCCTCCGACTTACACAATCATTCTAAGAACAATTAGACAGCAACAAAATAAACTTTCATTTATTTGGGCAGACTGTTTCTCATCGATACTGGGATTTGTACGGAAATACCTGATGCTTCCTTGCCAAATCCTGTAGAGAGTTTCGTGTATGATGCTACTGTTGTTCAACATTGAGGACGATGCGACATCTTAACAAATCTTTTTAAATGCAGTTTCATAAATTCCAGAGATTCGAAGCTACTGGAAGTATCGTGATATATCGTGTCTACCCCGACGCTATCAATATTGGCGCAAAATTCAAATCGTATAAGAATTCAAATATCTCACTATTTCCAGGTATCGTCAATGAACTTATGTATATGTCAGAAACTTACCAAAACGGATCACAAAACGGATTTCACTGATGAAGTTGTTTTTATGTGCTTCCCACTGACTGCAAATTCGCAACAAGTGTGGACCCAAATAGGTGTATTGTCCGTCAGCACATGGATCGGTGGGAAATCGTTAGACAAATTGCAAAGAAAAGGAGTAAATATACTACAAAAATTAACCTAAATTACACCAATTTCAGTTATTAAGAAATGTATCTGATCAGAGAAACTTAAAGTGTTTGATCATTAGACTGTGAAATTGAGGTCAAGGGCAAAAGTCTTATACCAGACTGACATAAACTACCCAAACCAAGTGACATACAAAATATTATTGATCTACCACTAATAAATGTCGAGAAATGGATCTAATCTAAAGAAAATCAACATGGTCACTAAAACTTCATTTAACAGCTCAAGGGCAGAAATCACACGCCAGACTGGCATGTACTACTTAAGACCAACCTTCATACCTAATATTATTGACCTAGCACTTGTATTAATTGAGAAATTGATCAAATCAGAGAAGGTTAACCTGGTCACTAGACCGTAAAATTGAGGTCAAGGACTAATGTCATATGCCAAACTGTTGTTGAGAAAGTGATCTAATCAGAAAAACTTAACATGGCCAGTAGACTGTGAAAGTGAGGCCAAGGGCAAAAGTAACATATCAGACTGACATGTACTGTACACATGACCGAGGAGCTACATACCAAATATCATTGACCTACCACTAATAGTTGTTGAGAAATGGATATAATCAGAGAACCTGGTCACTAGCCCATAAAATCAAGGTCAAGGACAAAAGTCATATAACAGACCCAAGACCAAGCTACATACCATATATCATTGACCTACCACCTATAGTTATTGAGGAATGGATGCAATCTGAAAAAAAACTTAACATGGTCAATAGACCGTGAAATTAAAGTCAAGATCACATAATTTTGTGTCCATCAGGTAGCACTTAATAAGTACTGCCACTGTACCAAATAAGATGTTCGTACATAATAGGGTTTTCAATCTATCCTGTATTTAATAAAAGTTAATGACGCCACCACCGCCGCCGTCGTCATACTTTGCACGCCTATATGTCCCACTTCGGCGACTTTGTGGCGGCCGAGACAAATACAATATGGCGAATGACGCCTCTCGCTTCAATCTCGTGACGTCATGTAGCCAAGGTATGGAAAATGACTTTCCATGCGATATACTAGGAGCTCCAAATCTCTTGGATTTTTTTCTATGCATGGTTTTGTATAACCCTTTTACCGTTCAAGACGTGGTTTTTTAAGTAGTGGTCTACCTGCATTGGCTCTTTATCTCTTTGACTTTGTTGATTTAGGTCAGGTAACGGGATAGTGAAAAAGTGTTATAGTTGTTATTGATACATTTACACCATTTACGGTAAGTATTACATTAAAGGGTTGTTGAACTTGCGTTCACTCCCGGTTTTTTGTGGAGTCCGTGATTTTCATCTTGTTTATTAGTTTTGCATGTATGTTTTGTGCTTTGTGTGTCTGTCATTATTACTGGGTCAATTCGTGTCTATGACCATCGACTATCCGTTTTGGCTGACAATTCGGTTTCATCTCGACTTATTTAGATATTGTTGAACGCCTACTTGGCATTATTTTAGCTATATCAAGACGAGAACATAATCAATTGGGGTTGGGAACAGGAAATTTATACTGCCACAAAGAAGTAGGGCGACATCGAAACTTGCAACTGATCACCTACAGACCACTCAAAAGAGTTTGCATAGTTTGCTGCAGGGGTCAATAACGTGTAGGTAGCATGGCATCTGTACCAACACGAGGACCTTAGTTTGCATTCCAACCGAAAGAGGGGTTAGGTATTCATTCATCCCGCACAAACACGAACATTTAGTTTTGGAGGGGTTTCACCCAACAGCCTTGGATACTACGTCCTATTTCTATATCCAGGGATCCATCGGATCATCCCTGTTAAGGATTGGTCATACTCAAAATTACGGACACACTATCTAAGGGCACAATATTCAACGTGAGCAACTCGAAACAGAAACAACCATTTTCTTGCTACTTTTAACTTTCTAATATATTTCAATGTTAAACAATGTTCTACCTAAAAGTTTTTAGGCAAATCATAAAAATTGTGCAATTGTTTTATTCAAAAGACTTCAAGTGCATCATTTGCATTTTGTATTTGTGTCAATTTATGTCTAAGCACTTTTTCTCCGCCCTTTTTTTCCATGGTAACGATGGCTACTTTAAACAAATATGACTCATCGTCAAGCTATAGCGAACACGTTTTGTTATCTTATATGTGCTGCAAATTGTAAACTAATTCCGAGGGATTACAATTACGGTAGGTACTGCAGGCATATGTACACTATCTCCCTTAATTGTAATCGGTTACAATTAAGGGAGGTCATGCAACCGTAAATGTAACCGGGATTACATTTAAGGGTGGTCCTTAACCTTAAGTGTAATCGGATTACAATTAAGGTAAGAATTACACTTAAGGGCTCAACAAAGGGGGGTTTGGGTACCCATAAACCAGATTAACCGTACCGGCTACATGTATCCCGAGTTCCTATCGTTGTCTTTGTTTGTCTTTTGTCATTTAATTGTTTTTGTGCAGTTTCCTGGTGGATTGTATCATGTGATTGTAATGTCCGGCCATTGTAAGTGTTTCCTGTTATCTTTTCTCCATTAATGTTCAGTCCTTGTCGAATATTGTTCACTTCATTCTGTATGTTTGGCAACACGGGAATAATATGTTCTCTTCAAACACTCATCCAGTGTTCGAAAAGGGACCAATGGACAATACAACATATAAATGATTAAAGAGCACTCATCGAGTTAGTTGTAAGAAAACTTGACAAGTAAAATCGGGAAATGTGGGCAATATGTATATACAGATGACAAAACATAGCTTAATTTTTACAAAACAAGAGTTAAATTTATATGAGAATTTTTTATATGAACAAGTGCACCATAACTGACAAAATACATATATAAGGAGCATGCATGCACCTCGAGCACGGGAATCTTTTTACGGACCCCACACTGTGCACGAATTTTGATTGAATTTGTCGAAGGGTTAGAAAATGACGATAACCGCTTTCAACACAATATTTTTACGTGTCTGAGAGACGGGTTGAGCAGATTAGGTTTACGCTACATTACCAAATGATGATACCTGCAATCTTGTAGGCTTCCACTCTATCTGTTAGTGCTGTAATTTTGAGGCGCCCTTGTTCTTTTCTTTGTGTTAAATATAAATGGCCATGCTTTAGGCTTTTTTGTTTTGAAATTTTGAAATTACCTCTATTTGCGTTTTTTTTTTGCATTCGTTTCCCGATGTATTTAAGGAGGGTCTTTTTCGAGAATTTCAAGAATTACTCATTTCATCCAGTTGGAAGGAGTTATTGCAAGTTCGATAGAAAACATGGCCACCAGCAGAATACATTTTCAATCATTCAACGCTATAAAAAAATTTTAGTTTTCGCCAGATGAGCGATACATGCTAAGAATACAGAGATTCTTGAACAGCCACATTTTTTAGATAGTTTACCGTAGATGTCATGCCTGCTAAAGCAGAAAATGAGTTTTGTAATAGTATAATAATTTCCAGTGCAATTGAAGTTATGGAAAAATACACAATTATAAAACGTGCCAAATATAGAGTAAATAACAAAAGACCGAAATTGCTGAAAATTTAGTAAACTGATACCATGTGAGAGTATGCACGCTAATTTACCGTGAAGTCTTTGTATGATAGTAACTCAAAATTTGTTTAAACATGAATCAAAATATTCAGATATTGATATCTCAAAAAAAAAAATCGATCTACTTTAATGTAGCGTTTTAAGATTTTTTTTTCAAAGTCGATTTTAGAAGAATAATAATTTTAACAGTTTTGATTTGACCTCAGAAGCGACTTGATCTGGTTTCAATATGAGCCGTTCGCTAACTAAAAAGTTTGTTTAAAATAGTCCTGGCAATTGTTCTTAAAATTTGGATGCGTGTCCAAATCGCAGATGCTTAATTCTATCATACACAACTAAAAAGCCAAGCCTTCCAACCTCCGACTTGCCCACACTAGATCTGGGACCCATGTTATTTTTCATATTTTGCACTGATTTTTTCATTTTAGTGAAACACTGCCACATCAAGTAGAGCGAGAATAATCGAAATGGCATTGAATATGAGCTATTGACAGTTTGTCTTGTTTATTTTGACAAGCAGTTCGCATTTTTTTTTTTAGAAATAAAACCGATTCAATAAATCTGTCCCCACCGTCAGTTTTTGACTTGTATATTTTTTGCCAGCTTCTGTGTTAAAGAAAACACAATGTTATCAAATGTTGACGGAAACGGACAAAATTTTGTGTACATTCATACATAATACAAAAAATACCCAAATATTATAATGTAGCATCTTGTCATCTTTTCACAAAAGTGAGTTAGTCACAACATCACTGCATTTGATTGGTCGACCCTAGGAAGAACACAGTCCAACAGCAAAGTTATGCCTACGACTCGAATAGTTGAGATCTGTCCTTTGTAAACCTTTTGTCCTTGATAGGGACTGTCTGTTACTTCAATTTTCCATCATTTTATTGTAATGATTGAGATGATTATCATAATTGCGTTGTAGAATCTGGCCATAACGGATGTCCTTTTTCTTTAAGAGCAATAAACTCGACACAACAACTGTTTTATAAACAGTGTCAAAATAAACATGTAACATTTGATTCATCCTTTAATTTGTGAACAGATATTAAACAAACTTAAGAATTGTATTCATACAGTGACGATAAAAAATAGTTCGATTTACATATTTTCCCGTTAATATGAGTCCCGTTTAATCGCAGACAACAAGTTGGATTGGCTGTCTGAAATGTGGTATTTATTGTAAACAGGAAAGCAGGATGTAGAAATAGGGGACGCCATATCGCTGATGATAGCGAAAAACGAATTTTAACACATTTGTTACTTATTGGACCGCATTCATAAATCAGATAATTCCTTATGCAGGATTTTTCTATTTCATTTCCAAGATGAGAACCACAAATGCAGACAGCAAGATAACTATGCGATACAAGGGCAAAAAAAAATATAAATCCAAATCATTTGTCTACTCATCTTATTTTACCTCGTTGCGACAGTTAGTTTTTAAAATAAACCTTAAATTTCAATTTCATCTATCATTTTTTGCGTACAGAATTCATGATTGTCCTGTAATTAGAGCTGCGCTGTCATTTTAATTGAAATATCTATCGTATAAATTCCAGACAAATCGTATAAAATCTGGGACATCAGTAGTGGACACTCCTGTAAATTCCAGGACAACACGAAACTCCGTGCGTTATATCAATAACACAATTCCGGACTATAAAGACAGAGAAGTAAAATTTTAGTAAAAATTGCAAAATAACATAGAGAATAAGAACACAAGGGAGTATTTCCGCTTGTAAAATCGGGTCGAAACCATGACAATCGTATGAGATCGTAGAAAATCATGTCCTCGCAGGACGACGTTACCTACTGTGCAGAGACAATTTGTCTCTGACATAACCAAATGAATATACATGTATACTGATTTTTTTCATGGTCTACAATAGAAAAAAGAAGGGAAACGGGGAACGTGTCAAAGAGACAACGACCCAAAGGGGGGTAACAACAACTCAAAGCAACCATAAGATCTTCAATGAACGGTGAGAAATCCCCACATCCAACGGCAGGTCGGTGTCGGTCCCTAACTAAAGAGCAATCAAGTTCAGTGAAATAAACATCGTCCTAGACTCCTATAGACATAACGTAAACTAACTAAAAAACAGACTAGACACACACACAGGCTTAATAAATTTCCTGACTTAGGACAGGCGCAAACCTGCTGCGGCGGGGTTAAACTATTTGTATTGGGCCCAAACCTTCCCGACCCCCTAGCCAACGTGATAAATAGGGAATAATACATGGCAAAATCCGTATCACATGCGGTATCATCCCGAGTTACCAATATCAGCCCGAGGGCCTTTGGCCCGAGGGATGAAATTGGTCGAGGGATGATACCGCATGTGATACGGACTTTGCCATGTTTATAAAGTTTATCATATGTTTAAACAGAGGACTACTTAATCCCAACAATACTGTCAAAAATTGGCAAGAGAAAATGCAAGTATGAAGAAAATTTCAAAATGGACGGAAAGGACTGGAGTTGTGGAGTTGGTTGGAATAAAATCTACCATGTAAAGGAAAAAGGTTTGCTTGATTTTTTTAACTAATCCTCACAAAAAAAATCATCCACAAACAAATTTTTGTTACTCTCCGCAAAATTTTTTACCCCCCCAAAAAAAATTTTTTTACCCCCTCAATTTTTTTTGAAAAAGTCAAATTAATTTTTTTTTAAAGGGTGCGATAAAGGGTGTGTGATAAAGGGTAAGCCATGCGATAAAGGGTATGACGTCATAGTGTGAATACGGAACGAACTTCATGCACAAAACGTCTGTATTTATTATTAACATATGATAAATAAAAATACAATAGTAGCAACAGTAAAATTCAGTTAACAACAGGACCGAGTCAATTGTGAAAAATTAAATTGAGAGAACTAAATATACGGACATAAACATGAAATCATAAAAGTCTACTAGCAGTTAACTGACATGCCAGTTCCAGACCCATTATCAACTGGCAAATTAAGTTATGTTCCCTCAGTATACAGTTTCCACCAAGATCCCTGTGAGGAGTTAAGCATAATGACTACAAGGTATTGTTATGTTGATATGATTTTGTATCAATTATGAATGTTATTGTCATTTGCCCCTTGTTGGCCATGATTTGGTCAATAAAATATTCTATTCTATTCATAATGATTTCATGCATATACCGGAATACATAACCCGTGTCCATGCAATACAGATTTTAGAAATTTAGAATGTGTTTAGTTAAAATGCAAAGACCTTATCAAAAAATCAATGTTAATACCAAAGAAGGCCATACGTAATGACTTGACGACAATACCGTAATTATATCCCTTATGAATAAGACGATTTCTTAAATATATATAATTTATTTTCGTCTGCCTTTTGCAGGTTGGATCATAAAAATGTTAAGATATTCCATTTTGACATTCTTTTATCATGCGCATTAATGTGCACATTACGGTTAAAAGTATGAACATTTTTAAATTTGAAATATTTGTTAAAATTTGTAATTAGAATTTTTTCTGGTTATCTATATAACTGTATCCCAAATCTTATAAGTTCAGTCAGAAATGTTTTAGTGTAATGTCTCAATCCGAATTTATGTCCTACACCAGTCCATCATTGGTCTTCGGAAACAATCAAATGAGCGATGCAGTAATTTTGCAGGCCATTGGTCAATTTAAAAACTAATTATTAAACTTCGAAAACCTTCTTTAGTTAGAAACATACTTCTATACTAGATTGAATAAATTATGGCGGATCAATATCAGGAAATAATTTTTGATAATGTAAAAAATCCGAATTTCTGATACATGTATCAAGAATTTTTTTATACCAGATAATCGTTTTTATATCAGAAAAACGGTGCCTAAATGTGCTACAAATAATATGAATTGCATGTAAAACCTTACTCCTCTCTTGAGCATGCGTTATCAACACCATTTTCTCCAATCATGGGCCCATGAAGGGCAATACATATAACAATCATGATTAACTCAGAAACAAATACACATTTATCAACCTATCGATATGAATTATTGGGACGCAAATACTCAACACAAACATAATACTTAAAATCTGAAAATTTATGCTATAATTTACCCACAATTTCCTTCGAAAGATTCTTCATATGAAAAAGAAAGGAAATGGGGTAAATGTCAAGGAGACAACATCCCATATCCAGGTTAAAACGACCCAAACAAAGCATCTAGGGTCACCGTATGGTCTTCAACACAGTGAGGAACCTCACACCATATAGCAAGCCCTAAATGGCCCCCAAAGGGTAAAAAGTGAATAAATCAATGGAAACAAGCCACATCCAATAACCCAAATATCAAGAAACTAAAATCTTATAAGAAGACAAGGACAAGTCAATGACCAACATATCCCTGACTTGGGACATGTGCAAAAATTGCGGTGGGGTTAAACTCGTTTTCTTGGATCCAAACCCTACCCCTATGTGTGGTGAATGGCTGAAAAATAAATACACAAAAAGACTCACAGTAATAATCAAACTAGAAAA